>JAPKID020000546.1:0-17640 GCA_026931265.2 Tropidonophis doriae | reverse complement strand
CCACAGTCTGTGTTGATTTGGGGAGCCATGTCATCTGCTGGTGTTGGTCCACTGTGCTTCATTAAGTCCAGGGTCAACGCAGCCGTCTAGCAAGAGAGTTTGGCTACTACAAAAGTATTTGGGACAAGTCAACATTTGTTGTAGAAACCATCAATGGTTTTCTCGCCTCTGGAAATGGAAGAGAACTAGAACTGGATTCACATGAAAAGTATTAAGAAGTTATTAGTCCTCCTTCTGACCTTCAAAAAATCTCAACAAAGAACAAAGTGGGGGATAATTGATTTTTAGCAATTAGGGAAATCATTATCCAAAAGCCAGAAATTCAATTTCCTGTTTATTATATATGCATGCACACAAGCATGTACTAGTAAAGTAGAATTACAAACATGCATTTCAAAAATGATTAAATAGCTCAAATTTATTAGAACTCATGTTTGTAATTGATCAATTACATGTCATCAAGTCATTTTAACTCCTAGCAACAGCATACAAATTGCAGTAGTTATTTTTTAAAAAAAAATCTTTTAAAAACATTTCTTTCGCTTATATAAGTGCCCACTCAACATGCTTCATAACGTGAGCATTTAAAATTGAATTAGTAATTGTAGAAAGGAAATATTAACTTAACAAGACAAAGATATCATGGACGTTTTCTGAATAGTAGCTCCCTAGATTTATTTTGCTCCAGGCAAGTTGGAGCCAGAATACAATTAACTAATTGTTAATTCTGGAAAATGAAAGAAGTGTGCTTTTAAGTGACTATATGGCAGATTGGCTCAGAAAGTTATTTGTGGTAGTTGGGAAGCTTTTGGTTCTTTTTCTGTATTGAATAGATTTATATGTGGCACAGCATCATGGATTTTGTTGCCAGGGCATTGACCATTCTTTAGGAATGGTACATCTAGAGATGAGAAGCAGCTGGAATGGTGGGAAAGGGTTTAACAGATCCAGCAAATCAGGCAGCCCACATGCTCTTTGTATTGAACAGAACAGTTTCGTGTGTTGTACACTAACAAATTCTGCCCTGCTAGAGTTCATTTATAACTAATGATTGACTCTGAGAAAAATATGTTTATGTCCTTCTGCATCTAACATGCGGTCAGAACAGCTCATAATTTAAATAATAATAGTTAGGAAAAACAACAAAATACCAATAAAGTAACAGATATAGGACTCTTCAGCAAAGCTAAAATAAGTGATGGCCCTATGGCTAAACAAAAAATCTATATGTTGTGTAATAACTTTTGACTAACTTCTGATCATTCTCAGCTCTGCACTTTCCACACTTAAATAATACATCCACAGTACAATTCTTGCAGCTGTAATTTCAGACGTCTTGGGCCCACAATTGTGTGGTACATCTGCTCAAGCAAAAGCTGTGCTAAGCACTCTAGTGCCCTCTGATGATATACTTTCAAATACCCATTGCTGTAATCCTTATCTGATTCCCACAGCTGTTGTCAATCCATAAGAACTTTCTCCAATGAAGCTACAATAGGCCCAGTTTCCTTTGTCCTCCATTTCTAAGCGGGCTACTGCAACTGTCAGGAAGATACTGGCAGCTATACAACCTGAAAAGACCGTAATGTAGACCACACCAACTAGCAGCATCTAGCCAGCTTGGCTGATCTTTAAAAATAATAATAATAATAATAATAAGTAGGGTCAGAACTGATTAGTATTGGAAAACTGCCAGGAAAGGTTATAGATTGTTGGGGGGGGGGGGGAGTTGTTTGCGTGTGTGGTGTGTACATGATTTAACGTTCTGGAATAGAAGATAGCAATGGCAAACCATTTTCAGTGTGTTGCCAAGAAAACCACAGAGATGTATCCATACAATCAACAGGAGTCAAGCATAACTGAAACCAGGTTTTCTCTTTTTTGGACAATATTTCTGGTGCCAAAGCTTGGGTTGCTTAAGAGATTGGGATGTTGTTACATATGTAAATACATTATTTCATCCTCTTCCTTCCAACAGATCATGAGGAGGAAGAGGGAAGCAGTAAGATTTCATTTTCCTTTCCAACAACTTTGTTTGAAGGCTTTTTGTATTTTGTACTGTGGATCATCAGTAATTTTGAGTAGATTCCCTGGGAGACAGGTAGAAGCCAAGGTCTGCTCTCAGTAATGTAATTTTGAAAGGACCATTGAGAAAGAATTATTTCATACAAACGAATTGATCTGCTGGATAAACTATACCAGGGGTCAGCAACCTGTGGCTCTGGAGCGACATGTGGCTCTTTCATCCTTGTGCTCCCTGTTGCTGGTCAGCACCCCAATTTTGAGACCAATTCTGGTTTGTGGGGAGAGGGGAAAGCACAGCGCACCAGGAGGATACTCTATGGCAAGGGACGGGTTTTCCAGTCAGCTCCACAATTGATAAGGCTTTCGGTTAGGACAGGTAGACAAAAAAGGATGCTGCACTAGACAGAGACTCTATGGTGAGGAAACTAGACTTCCAGTTGGCTCCAGAATTAAACGGGGGAGGGGTTCTGGTTAGGACCTTTGTGGCTCTCTGAGTGCTTAAGGTGGCCAACCCCTGAAATATGCACTTGATGATTGGAAAAAGAGGAGGTGTTCCCTAAGGAATCAATGTTTGCAACCAATGTGCAGCCTTGAAACCATAGCTTGCTTGTGTGTACTTCAAAGTTCCTCATAGATTGAATCCTGTGCTTTGCCTTTTATGGATTGGAGGCACTCAAATACTTTTCACCAAGGGAACAGATTGATATTTAATTGTGGCTTACAATTGCTCTCATCAGCCATTCAGTCATGCCCAACCTCTGGCCATTCTATGGGTCAATACTCTCCATGCCCCTCTGTCTTGCACCACCTCCTTCAGATCCTCCATGGTCATCTGGTGTCATCCTTTATAATGCCAGCCAATAGTTAGTAGGGAAGTCCCTTCTCCTTTTTCCACTGATCTCCCAGCATGATTGATTTTTTGAAATGAGTCAGCTTGCATGACATGGTCAAAGTATGATAGCCTTTGGTGATCTTGGCTTCAATTGCCTTGGCTTACAAATGCCATTAGACCGGAAAGGAAAGACAAAGTCCACTGTTACTTAATTGCATAATGTGTTATGTATCTGTATACATACAATGGTTAGTTTCCATTGTAGCTGGAGCACCCATCAAAGCTCCCACAACTTCTCTCCAAATGCTACCAAGTTATAATTTTTAATTGACTGAAAAGGAATAAACATAATGCTTTAAAAGTAACATAATTGTACAATTTAGGTTTCTGTTCAATCTATATTATTTTGGTGTGCAGCCCCTGGCATTATGTGGTCCTTGTCTCTAAATGTCTGCCTAGAAAAATCTCACCCAATATCTGCTGAGGGTCATACTTTTCACATTTTGCTTTTTTTCCCCCTTTTCCTTTTACACATCTGAATCTATATAAGCTCTATTTGCATCTCAACAAAATTGTTATATATAGAGAGTGAGGGGAATCCTTTTTTTTTCATATTTTTGTCCAATATCTTTTCAGCGCAATCTATCCACTCTGCATACGATATTTCTCAACTAGAGACCATAGTCTCTTTCAAGCTTTTTTGGATTTTTATTTTTGCATCCATTTGCATTGTATCTGTCTCCTCGGTATGCATATCTATAAAAATAAACATGTCAGCTATGGTGCTTTATGCATTTTTATGATTCTCAGATTGTGTTTTCTAAAGTAATCACAAAGTTTGAGGCATGGCTCAGAGCTCGCACTGCCTATGCTGTTTTGAAATGTGTTGTCTTTTACTATTCAGCTCATTTCCTTTCTCTTTTTTTACATGTACATATGCAGTAAATTTGCCTACTGTTACAGGATGAAACTCATATGCTGAAGAGAGGGTCTCAGATGACATCTTTTTGAGATAAAGAGGCAGCTGCTGCTCCTAACTAGTAGCTAAAAAGAGGGGAAATCTCAATGAGATGTTAGATGAAGGAAGAGGTGATGATAATGATTGATAAATTATATTGATAGATATGACAATGATGTGTTCTACAGAAGAAACTATTCTATACTTAGGAGGTCAGAGGAAATAGAAATGGTGGACACCATGGTTAGTGATTGAAGCCCCATTCCTTTTAAATATATACCATCAAATGGATGTAAAATATAGGCATTGGCTTGGTTTTCAAGTTTTATCTTCTATTTTAACACTGTTTCCCACCCCCTGCTGACACCTACACTTATCTTCATATGGCATTTGTTTTGGAAATCAGATAAAATAATAATATTTTATTATTCTTTGCTCTGTAATGTTTAGGCTCATTGGACTGTTCTCTCATTTGATGAGCAAAACCAGAAGAGTAATTCTTAGAATGACTTTGTGGCACAATAAATAAATTATGAAGATACATACAACTTTTTAAAACAAATTATGTAAGGGATGGAGAATTGCCATCTTATAGTGATTTTATGTTTGGTGGCTGGATTCAATGAAGCAATGATTGATATGTCAGCAGTGAAAGAGATAGACATGCAAATATATGCAAGCAGATCTCTTGTATCAGCTTCCTGTCTTAAATTAAGAATGGAACTTTTTGCTAGGATTGCATTATTCGCAACAATCCATCTTGTTTCCCTGGCAATAACAACATAAAAGTGGTTGCTTCCTTCGGGACATTTTGTTCATCCTCCTAGATTGGATATATACTAATTTGTTTAGCAGTCGCAAGAGAAGCCAAGGTTATCTAGTTGCTATTTTCTGAATGAAGGTAAGACAGGACTATGTAAATGCATAAAGATTTTTGCTATTGAAAGGATAACCAACCCAGTTTGTTTGTTTGTTTTCTTTTGGGGTCTTTCAGGTTAGTCTTGATTCCTGGCAATTGTCTGGACTGATTCCTGCAGTTTTCTTGGCCAAAATTTTCAAAAGTATCTTCTTTCTAAACCTTAGAAACTTCCTCCAAATCTGAACTTTACTCATTCAACCAGCCCCTGGAGAGTGATCTGGGACAGTTTAGCCCATGGGCAAAATCCAACTTCCTATTTCTGATGTAAAGAAACAGTGACACGAATACCTCCCTCAAAATGGCATATAAATCAATATTTGAATAATAAATTATCATGTGGCTTCATTTAGGTTACTTCACAACTAAGTTACTTAGCCTGTATGTGATTCTAATAGGCGCAAACCACATCAACAAAGATCTACTGATGTGGTGACATAAAAGACAAGTGTCTGTACACCAGATTTGGTGCCTGAGTTGGAAGCTGTCTGATTTTGGATGTGTCTAATACTGTCTGCCTGCTAATACAAAGATGAAAGATTTTAAAAATCACATTATTGATACATTGGCGCATTGTTGCACATGTCTCCTGGCTGGTGGAAGGTGGGTTATAGTATGCTAGCTTACAAGGTAGTTTCTAAATTTAAAAAAAACACCAAGTTGTGTAAAATAGTTTGAGCATGGTTGAGATAAAATGAGGTGGTGAATGAGTTTGTGGTATGCTGATCCAAATGCCAAAACTGAACTGTACCAATTTTACCTCATAAATTTAAATTCAAGATAATGAAAAATGTTAAACAAGATTCAGTTAAAAACCTTGCAGCTACCTACAAACATGTAGGAGGTTTGTCATTAGCCATAACTAAAGAGGGAAGCAAGTCCACAACCAAGGCACCTATGCTGAGACTCTCCTCTTTCAGCTTGATGCAAGAACTTTCTTCATAAATGTGACACCATCAAGAATACATTCCTGCCACTCTTCACTGATGGGCTTGGTACCTAATGGAGAAAGCAATATTTTGTATATCTAGGTCCTAAATTATATAGGGCTGGAAATATGAATATAAGCACCTTGTATTAGTTTGGAACAAAATGGCAGTTCATGTGATTCCGCAATTGGTAGAACAAACTGCTCTTTTCCCCAAAATGGCCAAGATGTGACTATTGATAATCAAGTGCTAATAGACTGAAAGGATCCTCAAAGTTCTCCAGCTCTGGGTTAATAATATTCTGAACCTTGAAAAGAACAGTCAGTGAAAGAAGAAAAGTAAAACAATTGTCATGAAGATAATGAATCTGCCTGAGCAAAGTTCCATCATTGGGTATCAGCCAATCAACACCAGGTTTATTCTGGTATTCTATTAACATTCTGAATTGCAACAGTGATGAAATGTGTTTCCATTACATGTTTCTTAATATGTTCCAGCTGGTCATCATCCAGTGTCAAAACAAAAAGGCCATGCAAACTCACACAGGGTCACAAGGACTTTGATCTTAGCAGGACTTTGTAGTTGTGGAAAGAAATGGGAGAATATCAATAAAAGCGGGGGGCGGGGGGGGGGCTGTAGGATGGAGAGTGGGAAAGGAAAATAATCTTTCTGGGAGCAGAAAAGAAATGTTTTATTAAACATGAGAGAAGAGATAGTTATATATCTCCTTGTTTTGTTTTTATGATAGTGATGATCATCATCGTTTTTTCTAAAATAGGAGTTGCCCGGCTGGTAATTAGAAAAGCCAGCATGCCTCAAAGAAAATAAAAAACTTGTATTGATGAACAAGAAAACTCAACCATTTCATCTATAAATACTAGTAAGGAAAATTGGAATGGAAGCTGATGCCATAAAATAAAGACAAGGATTTCAACTTCCTATCATGCCATCAGGATATATTAAAGTACCAGGAGTAACTCAAGAAAAGGCACAATAGAAAAAAGGCAAAATAAGACTCCATGCTATTTAGGATCCCAAATGAGTTGAAATTTTTTAAAAAAAGAAAGATTAGCAGTTCCAAAGGGGGAGATTAATAGACCAATTCGGTCCTCTAGATTACAAATTCAAATCTAGAACTTCTGCTTCTGTGGAGATATTCACCCAGTGATATTTGCACTGATTCAGAGAAATATTTAATGATTATCTGCAATGTGTGGTTCATAGACTCTTGTGAGCTTTGTTTAGCTTCAGCTCTGATCTGATTATCAATTTTTTTTAGTGACCAGGCATGTATGAAAAACCTATTTGTAAGAAATGACTCACCCTGCTAAAATCTGGGAAAGTGGTGCCTTTCCGAGAGAGGGTAATAAACTGGGGAAAAAAATCAGTTTAGAGAGAGACTCATTTTAAATAGGTGTTGAACTATGTAGCATCCCTGCTGTTAATTCATCTTTTTAAGATATCAATAATTACAAAAATATACAAGAAATATAATGAAAAGGGTGGAGTTTTATCTTCTGATTTTGTTTTTCTTCATCCAAGGCTAGAGTATATTTTTAAAACATCAGTACCCAACGATTACAGAGGTCATAGAAGTGGCATGATGTAATCAGAGCAGGAAGTTGTAAAATATGGGTTAATTTTTTCTATCAAGTCGGGTACAGTTTCAGCTTTAGGGAAAGGTTTGACAGGTGATACAGCCTTACTTGATTGTGTCCCATTCTTAAAATCAACAGAAAATGGCTGTTTGCTTCTAAAATTTGTCAATACCTACTTGGTGGGTGGGTTTAAAAAATTGATATCAGAGCTAAGATATCAAAATCTAAATTCACATTTTTCATGTTGTTATTAGTAATGAAGTCGTGTCCGACCAATTGCTACTCCATGGACAACGTTCCTCCAGGCCTTCCTGTCCTCTACCACCCCCTAGTCCATTTAAGCTCACGCCTACTGCTTTGGTGACTCCATCCAGCCACCTCATTCTCTGTCGTCCCCTTATTCTTTTGCCCTCAATCTTTCACAGCATGAGGCTCTTCTCCAATGAGTCCTTCCTTAGCCAAAGTATCTGAGTTTCATCTTCAGGATTTGGCCTTCTAAAGAGCAGCCAGGGTTGATCTCTTCTAGGACTGACCAGTTTGATCGCCTTTTAGTCCAAGGGACTTGCATGAGTCTTCTTCAGCACCATAATTCAAAGGTCTCATTTCTTTGGTGCTCAGCCTTTCTTATGGTCCAACTTTATATGAAAAGTTTCATATAAGTAACAACCTCAGTATACCTTTAGGCAAAGAGGAGCAGGAGAGAGAGAGAGAGAGAGCAATTTCACCCATCCACCCACTAATACTAGCTTTGGCTTGATATACAAATAAATGGAGGAGGAAAATGTGTTGCTTATGTTTATTTCTAGAAGTAAACAAGTTGGGATACAAATAACTACATTTTATTATCTTCCAGATAGATTGAATTGTATCCCACTTCATCACAAGCCAATATGACCAGATATACAGTAACTCATGTAATGCATGGATGGGAGAAAACGAGTTACTAGATTGTTACCTATTTGGGTCTTCAAGATCCAAATATCATTTCAGGCATACTTTAGCTATGGAATAGCCAATTGTCTCAAAGCGCCATTTAATGTCATGACCAGAATATATCCCTTGCTGTTCAAAGGCCAGACTTTAGATCAGCTATGTACAATTGCCATAGCTAACTATGGCAATATCTAAGATGGAAGGACCTTTCTGTCCTGAAACATTGACATTTCCAAACCCGTGTGATGAAATACAAATGTTAAACCTATTGATTTTGGCTCAGGGGATGGAAAACATAGCAGGACAGAAGCTACGGAGTGATTCAGAGAGCATTGGTAGCTGTGATTTCTGATTCAAGAGTGTTACCCTCTGAAAACAGCAAAGTGGAATGTAGTGGAAACATCGCCTTTTTTTTTTTTTTTGCTTGCTTGCCTTAAGTCGAAGCTTCACTTTGGTCGAAAAGGGAAATGTCTGAATCTGAGAGGCAAAAAGAAACATTTCATCATAAGAGTGTCCCCTTCGGTGGCAAATGCTGCCTGATCCTTTATTTAAACAAGATTGTAAGGCAAAAGAAATCAGGCACTAGGGTTGTTTAAATGAGTACACATTTATTCCATACAGTTTTTCAACAAGAATCTGAACTATTAATGGTCAAGGCAAATTGGCAATAGATAAGAATCAATGGACTCTTGAATGGAATTCAAGGAGTGCTAGACTTAGAGCTCTTGTGGGCATGAAGAGACTCCAAATTGATGACGTGCTTGACCCTTCCCTCAGCTCAATCTTGTCATCAGCTATAAAGATAAATAGCAAAAAAAGGGGGTAGATTCTAGGGAGAAGACTATTTCTTGTTTACTTAATATGTACTTAATGTATTTCTGTATTGCATCCATATCTTGAAACATCTGAAACTAGTGCACACACAAAAAATCTATAAGAGAAAAATTTATAACGATAGAATTATATATTTGTTAATTAAAAAATTAAAAAATTAACTTTATGATCAGTTAAAACCAAGAGGTGAAATGCTATTGGTTTGGACCGGTTTGCCCAAACCAGTAGTAAAAAAATACTACTGGTTCAGGCGAACCAGTATTTCCAATGATCAGCTGTGATGTGTGATTTATATTAGCTAGAATTGTCATATTTCCTGCTTTTTAGCTAATCTAAATCATGTGGCACAGCAGATTCCCCCCCCCCACTGTTCAAATTACCTTTGCAGACTTAAGTATTTCAAATGTTCTTTTTAGCACTGTGTGGGTGCGTCTCAGCCGCACATGTGCGTGCTCAGTAGCAGACTCACCGAACTGGTAGCAGACCTCAGATGATTTCACCACTGATTTAAACCATTCAATAAAATCTCCTCCCCATTCATGCATTACACCTGGATTGAAAGGTGAATTTAACATCTAAAATAACATTGACAGATGTGCTCTCAGAACCACTGAACAAAATCTTTCATACCTCCTGGAGCACAAGGAACTGTCGGGACTGGCAAAGAGCTGATATTGTTCCAATCTTCCAGAGATGGGTGGAAGAGGAGTAGATCCAGGCAACTATAGAGCAATTAGCTTGACATCAGTATCTGGGAAAACCCTGCAAAACATAATCAAGGAGAGGATTTGTGAGCGCCTAGAAATAAATAAGGTGATCACTAAAAACCAGCATGGGCTTGTTAAACCACCCAGAGGGTGCTGTAAAGCACTATGGTGTGGTGTATAAGAAGTGAAATTGCTATCACTATTAAAAACAAATAGTGCCAGAAAGACCTTATTGTCTTCTTTGACAAAGTAACTAAATTAGTAGATCAGGAAATGCTGTAGACATTGTTTACTGAGACTTCAGTAAGGAAATTGATAAAGCAGACCACAGCCTACTTCTTGGTAAAATAGAATAAGTATGGCACACCACTAGATGGATTCATAACTGGCAAACCAAATGAACAGGTATAGAATAGGTGGTATCTTGCTCAACAATAGTAACTGTGAGAGGGATCTAGACGTCCTAGTGGATCATCACTTAACTATGAAACAGCAGTGAAGCTGTAGCTGCCAAAAAAGCCCATGCAATCCTAGGCTCCTTCAACAGAGGGATAGTATCAAAATTGTGTTAAGTGATAGTACCGCTTTATATTGCACTAGTGAGAACACACTTGGAATATGGTGTCCTGTTCTGGTCACCATGATACAAAAAATGCTGAGATCCTAGAAAGAATACAGAGAAACTTTATGGTGAATGGTTGAAGATACTAGGCATGTGTAGTCGAGAAGAATTAGAGATGACATGACAGCAATCTTCTAGTACTTGAGGGACTTGTCACAGAGCTCAACCTATTCTCCAAAGCACCCACGGGCAGGGGAAGAAGTAATGGGTAATGATCATTAAAGAGAGATTCAACCTAGAATTAAGAAGAAATTTTCTGGCAGTGAGAACAATTAATCAGTGAAATAGCTTGCCTCCAGTCTGCTCAATGCTCAATCATTGGAGGTTTTCAAGAAGATATTGGACAATTGTTTTTCTGGAATGATATAAGATCTTCTGGTGGAGCAGGCGCCTCCCAACCTTGTTATTCTGCCTTCTATGTTCCACTTTATTTATTTATCCTATTGAACCAAAATCAGACTGAAACTCAACTTTGTGAAATAGGCCATGCAAACATGATTTGCAGTAGGATTATGGCCCTATTTTTCCATATGAATCATTTCCAGCTGTATCTTCTGGCCATTTCCCAAATATTTGAACTGAGAGTGCCTACGTTGGCAAAGTAAAGTCTGCAGAGATGAGCCACAGATTTGAATAAATTTTCTATGCAGTCAGAATACATCCTTCCATACACATCATCTGTTTTCCTTTGTGGAAGTGATGATATGCAAAGTGGAGAAAACAATTAAGGAATACTATGAGAAATTAAAGGCATGGTATATGGAAAGGAAAAATACAACAATATCTCATTTACACTAACACCATTCCTTGCAGTAGTGCCTGTGCTTTCATTCTTATGAACAAGCATTTCTCAACTTCATCAACAGACTTCAATTCCCAAAATTCCCCAGTCACATATCTTGAAAGTTGATCAGGATGAAAAACAGTATTGTAAACTATCTTTGCTTATGTCACATCCATGCTTCATATAATATCTTTTCTTTCAACTTGCCTCTTTCTTGTTGAGGGTCTCATCAACTTTATCCAGCCCTGACTTTCTCACACTTCCCCTTTCTCTCAACTCATTCACTCTTTCATATTTTTGTTTTGCAATTTGTTCTCTTTCATAAATGAAACATCTTAATGCAGTGATTCCCAAACTGTGTTCGGTGGAATCCTTATATTTCTTCCATATTAGTTTTTTATTAGTGAGATATTATGGGTCCCTTTGTTGGAAGAAAATTTCCTGAGTTTGTTCCCAGTTGGGAAGCAGTTACCGATGCCAAGAAGAAATAACATGGAAGCAGCAGATCCTTGGGTTAGGGTTAGGTACCTTGGAGAGTTGATTTTTAGCCTGATTCCCCTTATCTTAATGACTCTACTTAAGTGTTACTTTTGTAACAGCATTACTGAATTTTTCTTGGTTTTCTTAAAGGGGGAAGGGCTGGCTTGAGTCTCTTGACACTGTTTTCTGAGATTTCTGGTGCTGAAAGGTTTCTTGCACTGTCCTTTTGGGGTGTACTTCTCACACTTTAAGGGCAACCATTGCCTAATTTTATTCCAGTTATGCTCACACGCTTGTATACTGGAATCTGTAATATGCAGTCTACATTGAAAACCAGCATATTTCTATCTGCATTTCACCAACTTAGAAGTACATGCAATATATTGACCCAGGCACTTTTCAGATCAAATGAAATTGATATTACTTCTGCTATTACTATATAAAGTAATAACATTCCTGACTTACAAGCATTCATTTAGTGACCATTCAATGTTATCACAGTGCTGGAAAGTGACTTACAACCGGTCCTTGCACATATGACCATTGTTGCATCACTAGGGTCACAAGCTCACAATTTGGGCACTAGGCAACTGGCGCATATTTAAAATGGTTGCAGGTCATTCAATCACCATTTGCAGCCTTCTCATCCAGCTTCAGCAAGCAAAGTCAATGGGAAAAGCCAGATTCATTTAATTACCTTATAATGCATTTAACAACCATATTACTTAGTGGTGGAAATTCTACTCGCAGTTAAGGTTCCAACTGTACCTGTATGGTGGTTTTATGTATCACTTCATTATTTCTGAAATGCTGAGTTCTATTGCATATTTGTAACTTACTTATTCATGCTTGACTGTGTGTAGCAGCATTATACTCTTATACAAGCATTATAGTCTTTTGCTTTTGAACAACAGCAACCAGACAGTTGTTAAGATATAATACATGTCTGTTACCATCTGTTGCTACAATAAAGAGTTATCTGTTGTAAATGTAGATTCAGGAACCAACTTCTTACCATATATTATAATTTTGTGTATTTTGTTTTAAAAAGCAGAGGTAGTAGTAGTAGTAGGAAAAAGGCCACTCAATGACAGAGGCAGATTTTTTTTTCAACTTAATGCATGACATATTTTACTTGACTTGGTCCCATAGCATTTAAGGCCTCTAAGGCAGGGATGTCAAACTGCATTTCTTCGGGGGCCGGATCAGCATTGTAGTTCTCCTCCATGGGCCAGCTGGCAGGGGGAAAGGGAGAGACCCCCTCCTGCAGCACTCTGCCAGCTAAAAATAAGCCATGGGGGGATGGGGATGATATCCAACCCCCCTGTGTCCCATTTTGGCTGGCAGAGGCACCAGGGACCAGTCCTTTGATATTTCCATACCAATCCTGCGGGCCAGATCTAAGCAACCCGCAGGTCAGATCTGGCCTGTGGGCCTTGAGTTTGACACCACTATTCTAAAGTCTCTAAGAGGCCTTAAATTAGCTAACATTGAAAGACGAGATTTGCTCATGTCAGATGATCATTATTAGATAACAAATGCTAGTATATTTTCCATGAAAATTTGGATATCCAGCTAGTGTGACTTATTTTTTACTTTACTGGAATGTTGTTTTCATTCCCATAAAAAACAACAGATAGTTTTGGAGAGATTCCTACTTGAAGCAAAACCTGTGAGGCGTACATGCATTTTCCTGGCATTCTCCCAACTCTTTCCAAAGATAAAGTACATGATGAACATCTGGTTCACACTATTAAAACCTTAATTAAAACTGAATTTCTTTTCCAGAATAACACCATCTGTCATAGCTCAAGCTCTTGCTTTCTAAACAGAGAACCATCTCTTTCCCTCATCCCCTTATCCAATAGAACAATTCTCTAATTGTTTCTATCTGCAAAATATCTTTTCTTGAAGACCAAAATAGCAAGATAAGCTCTTGCTGTTTTATTTTTTGTTCGTTTCAAAGAGTCATTGGATTTGATTTAGGAAAACCTACTTAATTTTAGTCATATTTATTGGATTCTAATAGCAAGTCCTTAGGCAATTGTGAATAGATTTCTATTTTTCATTAAAAATGAAAAAATTAGGAGTTGTTACATTGGTGATTATCCTTTTAAATACTAATGTTTGCATGTGTCTGTGTGTGTATATATGTCTGCATGCTTTTAAAAAGCGAAGATATTTTAAAAGTCTGCATGCCTTGAAAAAGAGATCTATAAGCTTATCTAGACAACTTACTGAAATGAAAAGATTACCATCTCCAAAAATAACAAGTAAACTAAGAGCACATTTTCTTGATTAGGTTAACAAAGCCAAAATATTGCTCAATCAGTGAACCTTTCTTTTTAGTGCTTCTATTATCACCACAACACAATGAATATTTAGTTGGAATTTGAAGCAAATAGTCTGAAGAAATAATATGAGGCTTTGGATAAAGGTGTGCACTTTTGTTGTTTTGTCAGTTTAATTTTTCTTTATAAATATTTTTAGTTATTTTCTGCTTCTTTCTAGTTTAATTTTTTATATGTTAATAAAAATATAAAATTATTAACATTGCTGTAAATAATATTTAATATATTAATCATTGTATGTGGTTATAAATATATTATTATAATTACTATTTTGTTACACTTCTATCCATTAAAAATTTCCAAATCTTCTTCTAAAGTGAACTTTGACCTTGACTGTTCCTAAAGTTTCTGTCCACTTGCATCAAGACTGGTAAAGTCTTTGAGCCAAGAGAAATTGGGCATTCCTGCTATAACACAACAGGCCATCAAACATCAAATGACACATCTGTACATCCCTCTGAGATCAGCTGGAGTTGCCTTACCTCCTTCAGCCCTAATTCCTTGTGCCTCCCGTTTTAGACTTTAGGGAGAGCAACTGATGTGTCCTCTTCTCCATCCCCTCACCCCCCACCAGCAGGAAATTCCATCAATCACTGCACCTGAACTTACCCCGTAGTAAACTGTTAGAACTGAACCTTTCACTCGCCTTGTCACCAAGGCAGAGTAGAGGCAGATTGTGCAGAGAGAACAAGTCTACTTTATGTTGCTTTCCAGACTGGAGGACAGCATACTGGCTGCCTCAGTACGACCAAGGGGTATCTTTTTGTGGGGCTAAACAAGATGAGGCAACCATGATGGAAAACCATTTGGTGTGTTTTATTTTGGCACCAATAACTTCCCTTTTCATCTACCTTAAGGGAGATTGTCAGAGTTTAAGGATCAGCAGCTAAATGATCTTCAGCAGCTGAACAAGACAAGAGCAAACAAACCAAAGGTTAATCCAGACAAGACAGAAATGTTCTCAATCCTTGAAAGGGCATCAGCCTGTGGTTGATTAGGTGATTATCCTTTGTTTAAATATTCAGCACTGTAGCTTGAATTTGAATGTGAATACCTAAGTTTTTTGTTGTCCAAGATTGCATTTACAAAGCTGCACACTTCAAAAAGATTTGAAACATATGCTTATTTATATAGTATAGCCCTTTATATAACCTGCCTTTGATATGTTTGATGTTGACATTTATTTTTTTGTTTGTTTGTTTTGCAGTAGTTACCTATCTTGAGTAACTGAATAATTCTGAGGAAAAAGTTCTTTGAAATCTAAGATACTCCAAAAGGTTATATCCAGATTAATGATCTAAGGGGTACTTAATTCAAAGGCATCTATTTCTAACTATGATGATGCCAAAATGTACAGTATGTTGTCTCATTTAAGGACATAAAGGTCATGGAGTTACAACAATGTGATGCGTATTTGTCACTGTCTCCTTTCTATTCTCATTTCCTACAGATGTCTATGATTTGTCTGGACACAAATAAAAATAAAACCCTACATCAAATGGAGAAAAATTACTGCCTCTCAGATGTTCAACTACAAGTCTGAGCATTCCTGATGACCTCAGATAACATGATCAGTGGGAATGATGGAAGCTATAGTTCAGTTCACACTTGGTAGGGTACAGTGGTTAAGGTACCAGACTAAAAACAGACTGTGAGTTCTAGTCCCACCTTTAGCATGAAATCCAGTTGGGTGACTTTCAGTGGTGGGTTGCTAACCAGTTTACTACCAGTTCACTTGTGTTCCTGCGCACACAATACTTCTGCACATGTGCAGAAGCTTCTGTACATACGCAGAAGCTTCCAGGTGGGTGGGCGGAGCCTTTTGTCACCACTATTACCGGTTTGGCCGAACCAGGCTAAACCGGAAGCAACCCACCTGTGGTGACTTTGGACCAGTCACTCTCTCTCAGGCCAAACTTCCTCACAGAGCTATCGTTGTGGGAAAAATAGAAGGCGGAAGAATATTAGGTATTATTATTTTATTATTATTTTTCATTATTTTTTGAATTTATACCCTGCCCTTCTCCGAGAGGTATATTAGATTTATTTATAAAAGTAATAAAGGCAGAATGAAAATAAATAAAATTCGACCCAATAATCAGAAAGACATTTTTCCAGAGCAGTCCACTCAGATTTTAAGACAATGGGACCATGTGAGAGTTTTGGGTGACTGCTTCCAAGTCTTGCCGAAGAAAAGCTGTTAACATTTGAACATTTAGAAAGAGAATATCCATGCTGATTTTCTATGTAATCTATTGGATTCTGTTTCTCACCTACCATCCAATGCCATCTTTGTAAAAGAATGAAGAATTGGGAACTGAAGAAAAAAGACCATGACTAGGGGACAATCAGACAACAAAAGAGGGGACCTGAATTCACTGAATGGTCAGAGAAAGAAACTTGGGAAAGACCCACCCTAATTAATCAGATGGCTAACTGTAGATGGGTGTAGCCCTTCCTCCTGTCCAGGGGTGGGCTTCAAAAATTTTAGCAAGGGATTCGCTGCATGATTGCATGGGCGTGGCCGTGGTTTGCATGGCCTAGTCGTCCTGAACCATGCTGTGGGTGGATGGGGGGCATTTTTCCCCTCCCTGGGCTCTAGAGGTTTTCCTCGAGCCTCCGGGAAGATGAAAATGGCCTCCCCAGACTCCAGAGGCCCGCTGGAGGCCAGAAACAAGCCTATTTCCAGCCTTCCTGAACTTCTGGTAGACCCATTTTTCACCCTCTTCAAGCCTCTGCATGCACCCTGCATGTACCTGCATCCAAAACAGACTGCATGGGGACTCCTGGGAGGAGCAGGATGGGGTGGGTAGGGCCAGCCAGGAGTGAAATATGGGCACAGAATCTTAGCTAGGGGCAGCTCACCCCTGCTCCTGTGTCTCAAACTGATTGTCACAGCCCATTAAATGGGGCAAAATGGTGTGTAAATATAAAATATGTACATGTAACCCTTTGCCTCCATTTTCTCTCTTTAAAAATCACTTTTGACTATCAGGATTCTTCCCATCACTTACACAATTTATAAATGCTCTCCATGTTAGGGAAACAAGTGTAATTGTTTTCTCCACAATTGTAAAGAAGACAACAAGATTTGTGACATCACAGAATCTATGTAGAAATGGAATATTCTTTTGAGGAAATACTGGTGGAACTGATGGAACTTGCAAACATCAAATATTTATGAAATTTAAGAAAAAATGGTGCCTTATCCAGTAGATTTCTCTTCTTATTGATCAATCACTTAAAGCCCAGGAGCAAGATACTAGTGTGTGATCTTTTCCTTTCCAATAACTGGGGAAACTATAGAGTCACTGGTACCAAAAGTAATCAATACCCATCATGGCGATTATTCTCCATCAAGTTGACAAGTCTCCTTTTGGAACAGCCAGATTGGTAGTCATTACTGACTCCCACCATAGTGGATTCCAGAATTCAGCTATGTACTTTACTTCACAAGGATTATTTTATAGTATCTCTTTTACAGGTGGTTTAATCAATAAATCTCTCTAGCCCTTATATGGAGTTTTTCATGTAACAGTTTTCTTTATCTACATCTCTTTCTCAAGTCTCTTTCAAGTTTTCTCCTTTTTTTTAATATTCAAAAAGTTTTATTAGTTTTACAATTTTTTCTCAAGGTAAGGGTATACATGGTAATAGAAAATATTTTAAAG
>JAPKID020000545.1:0-17650 GCA_026931265.2 Tropidonophis doriae | reverse complement strand
CCCCCCCCCCCCCCCCCCCCCCCCCCCCCCAAAAGAGCCACAGGAAACAAGGTAATGTTGCATACAGAAGGTCACAACTGTGAAGAGATTCATCTTTTTACTTTTCTCCCTGACTTGGAGGAGGATATTTAAATTTTTGTGCTACAACTTATTCTTTACTGGTGCCAAATGATGTTTCTTGTTCCAGGAGAGCTGAAAAATATGTTTGAGGAGTGCAGAGCTCCAAGGGCTGTAAAAAGTGGTCCTTTTTGCATCTTCGCATAGTGGCTTGCATAGCATTGGTTGAGTCTCTTTGGCTCAACTCAGGTAAATGCCTACCTGATTATCTTAGCCACATCTTCTTTGTAATTTATCCGAGCCAGAAACAGACTGGCTATTCCAAAAGTTGCTCAACAATACAAATATATTCAATGTGCTGATTGGGAGCAGGTCTTGAAGATAAATCTCTTACACCCTATTGTGAAAAAGTGGAAGGTCTTGTTTGAAAACAGGTTTAAGGTCCATTCAGATAAGACAAAATGAAAGAATGTGAAGGGGTTGGAAAATGTGACACATGCAAAGAACTTTGTTTGCAGGTCTGCAATTTTAAGAGTAACTTTGCATAGGCTCATTACAAAATTTACAGAGGTAAAAGGCTTAATAAAATAGCAGAAAAAAATGTACATATTACGGGACAATAAAATAAGGGGCAGTTAAGATCTAAGTCAATCTAGGAAGTAGATAATAGTAAAGAAAAATAAATAAACCTTATTGCCAAATAACTGTGTTCTCCACACATAAAACCAGCTTTTCCACTGGACGTAAGAATTAAACAAATTGGAATATGTAAATAATGTTTGTGTCACAAGCTTGTTATATGTCTTGTCTGATTTATATGAATTATGTATTATTATATTATAGTAAACCATCCAGAGTAACGTTTTGTAAGATGGATGGCTACATAAATTTTATTATTAATTAATACATGTGGAGTTTATAGCTTGCGAAACTATATGAATGATGGTTACTGCAAACTAGAATTCCTGGTTGTGGAAAGCAGCTGGAAACCAAAACTATAAGTATTCTGATACTCCTCTGGAAACAAGCTAGGATCAGTCACAGTTTCAGACTAAGATATGATTATCATGAATAGAGAATTGAGAGCCAAGAATAAAAGGTTACATTACAAATTTAAGCATGGGCACAATTCCTCTTCATGCCACATTCCATTTTTATTCTATTTTTAACCTCCTCAAGCATTCTCCACGTTATGTTCCTTACTCAAACAACTTATAACAGAAAACCTGGACTCTGAACCATAGGGTGTGGCAAGTTTCTTTCTTTATTCATATCACAACAGTTACTACATAATGAACCACTTGACAAAACAGTTCCTCAGACTTGCGCTCAAGATACACAAAGAACATTAGAGAGTTACATATTAACAAAATCTCCCCATGATGCATTTAGGAGCATGCTCCATGTGACAGTTGCGAGGTATAAATGTAAATCTGGTTTCTAGATATCTATACTTTAGTAACAACATATTGAATCATGCATTACATTTTCTAATCAATGAGGAGTTGATTTGCTTATCCCCAGCAAAATATACAACAATTATGAATATTGAGCTATATAAATTATACATTGGACTAAAATGACACCTCATATTGTTGAGACTGTGAATTAGAACCTACCAAGAAATGTCTATTCTAAGGTTGCATTCAAAACTACTAGTTTATAGTTTATTTAAACTTATATCCCGCTCCCATCTCCACAAGGGACTCGGCACAGTTAGTAAAAGATCTCTGTGCTTCTCTCCCATAAGACAATTATATATAAAGACAAGATACCTGTACTGATTTATAGGAAGTTATGAAGGGGAGCATTAGATGGAAACCAGGTCCACTTGTAGATGTCAGAAGTGCTCCTCCTCTGTAGGGGAGAAAGGTATATATTTAAAAAGATAATGTTCTGGTTCAGGGGTGGGTTCTGGCAGGTACTACTTCTGGTTTGCTTGTGGCTGCACTGTGCACTTTTGTTACACACACATGTGCAATACAATTAAAAGTGTTCTGCGCATGCCCAGAAAGAAAAAACAAGATGGTGCCGCCTGGAGAACCGGTTTGGGGGCATGGGAGGCCTGGGACCCAGGGCGCCAAACCACTACTGGTTCGGCTGGTCTGGTCCAAACTGATAAGAACCCACCACTGCTCTGGTTCTTTGATCAGCAATTTCAGCCTTTTGATATCCCCACCAACCAATTCCAGATTATGTATTGCATTAACAAATTCAAAGCTTGCTTTCTCACTGTCACATTTTGTTTGTGTCCTTTTATCAAAACTTATTTACAACTTTTGTATAACATCTTGTAAACTGAAGACAGCTCATCGTAAATAAAATTACACTGAGCTTGTAACAACCTTAGGTTCAAAGTCAAACTTTTCAATCTAAATACTCAAGTTATGTATAAAAGAAGGGGGTGTTCTCCAAAGCCAAAATACCACAAGTGTCCCAAGCTAACCACTCTGCAGCTACTATTTTGAAATATGTACAAGCAATCTCAGTAAGCATATTCAGACTGAGATGCATTTGCACAGTCATCAAAAGGCCCAGTCATCAAAAGGCCCAGAAGCAGATTTTCACAGCTATTGCATTTAATTTAAGGAACACTCTCCTAAACAAAGTTATGCCTGGCACCAGGTTGGAGTGAAGGAAACATTTGCATTTGCCATTCAATTTTGCAAACTACAGTTCTTAGCATGCATGCAACAATACAAAAAAGCACAGTTCCGTCCAAGTTATCTGCCCTTACCTGTAGTAAACACCAATGTGCCCTTCTTCAATCTTGTGTATTGCAGAAAAAAGAGAAGCTGCCACTAGGCTAGCAGCCAAAGCTGCAATGGCACCTAACTGAGTCATCCCTGAGAAAGTAACCTGAGAAAAGTTAAAAAAAAGGAGCAAGATAAGCACTTATGTGAATCTGTGCACGATATGATTCTCTGCTTTGGGACAAACTGTGCTGTCTAAAGTTATAGTTAACCTTGCATGATCAGATCACATGACAAGGATTTTCTTGCATGATTGGATCAAGGTCCATAGACCCAGCATACTTTTTCCATCAATAGCTAGCCAACTGTTCTCTGAAACAACTGAAAATTCAGTTACATATTTACCTTTAGCATTTGATGACCAACCCTACTGCCACAGAATACTTACTGTTTCATGTCATCGCTAAAAGATATGTTAACCTATATTTCGTATTAAATTTGATTAACGTGCTTGACATCCTACAAACCTCAGCTGCTTTTTAGGATGGCAGAGGCAAATGTTCAGTCCTCTTGGCAACGGGAATCAATTTCATGCAATCAGTGGTCATGGGCCCAATAAAATCTCATAAACTAGAAAGTGATCACCATGGAGCCCAACTTTACTCTTCTCTCCAATAGAGAGCATTATTTGTCTAATTTGCCAGTTTTACCAATGCCGGGTTATTGGAAAATGTCTAGTGTCAATTTAATTCCTTAATGTTTTGTCAACTACAGAAGCATTTATGTGAAATAAAAATATGATCAGAAGAGAACTGTAAAAATTGGGCTGCTGATTGTAACTTTTGCCATGTAGGACTTTTGCTATGTAGGATCTGATGCTGAACACTCAAATATTGCCTCAAATGTGTTCACCTTTTATTAATATTAAACACAATCCACTGATAAACTTCTCTAGCACAGATTCTGAGGAAATCTGTGGCTGCTGGCATATTCTTCATGCAGAAATTAAGAGTTTCCTGTATCTCTAAAGGCAGGACTAGAATTACAATGTGGAAACAAGAAATTGGCTAAAGTCTTTAAAGTAAATGTAAAAAAATTCCCATTGTGCAATAGACTACTGCAAGTGATTGGCTTTTCCTTTTGATATTAAAACAGAGATTGTTATACGCCAGTGATGATGTTTAAGCCTCAACAACTTGATTCTAATGAAATATATTGATTTGTGATTCCCAGAATTCCCAATTTCTGGGCAGCACTAGTCAGGCAAGAGTAATTCTGGTTTATCCTGATGAACTAGAGAATTGGAGTAAATTACCCCATCATCCTGTTCAGTTCTAAGATTCATTTTGCACTTTCCCATTGACTGTGCCTACATTTTTCCTGTCAGTAGGACTCAAATTCTGAAAGATACAGTTGCTTTGTGATATTGTTTTTTTCAAAAAATTGGCCAGTTGCAAAGAACAACCTCTAAACGCTACTGCTTGTCTCTCATTCAAAAATCCATAAAGCCTTCTGAGCGACTCACAGAAGTGCCCAAGTTGTCAGTTCTCTGAATTTTCAACCACTGCTAATGATAAGGAAACCTAGCAGGAAGAATTTAAAAGTGTCTTTTCAATTCTTATAGTCTATGGTTCTCTCAGCTTGCCAAACACCTCTTTAGATAACAAAAAAGAGGTTAATCCGTGAGTACCCTATGATTTATGGCATATTCAAAGGGCAGGAAACACACAGCAACCACTTTCTGTGAACTGCAGCTATAGCAATGATACACCCAGTACCCAAGTCTAAATTTTCACTACAGCTGAAAAAGAAATGCAGTGCCCACCATGAATAAAATTCCAATAGAAGAGAATGAGGTAAGTTGCAAAAGTCACTAAACTCAAGATTTGTTGACAATGAACTGTGATTGCTAAATAATGGTGGTTATATGCATGAACTAAGCTTGATTACTTATCAACTGAGCCAATTGTAACTTGCGCAACAAGTCCTGGCATAGCGAAGTCAGGCATATTAACCTACTCTCCTGACAAACTTGTTAATGATTTTTTTAAAAGTTCACCCTGCACCTTTATTTATCTGTAAATGTATTTCTATTCTTCCTATCTTACCTATTCCTTTAGAACAGCAACGTTCAACCTTGGCAACTTAAAGACTTGTAGACTTCAACTCCCAGAATTCCCTGGCCAGCATGTCTTAAAATTGCTAAGACTGGACACCCCTGCTTCAGAAAAACAACTGTTTCATCCTTTGGAGCTTCTCTGCCTCTTTTCCCAGTCCTCATTTTCTTTGGATTTTAAAGACAAGATTTTATTGGAGTGTATCTATTGAAAAACATATTTTTAAAACCAAAACCAAAACCAAGAGTTCCTTTCGATGCAGGCACCTGCAAGCACCAAGATTTAAGCTCTCAGTAACCATGAAGCTCAGTTACTTTCACCCAGCCATTCTCACTCCAACGAATCTCTCAGGATTGTTGTGGGAAAATTCCCCCCTTAACCTCTCGAGCTCTTCAGAGGAGAAACAGGATATAAAAACAGCACATAAATGAGAGAAGAGCCACATAACAATCCAGGAAAGCGCTGTCGAAATTGTTCCACTAAAGAAAAAGGCAACAGACTTTTCCATTAGGAGTCCAAAAGGGCTACCTGGAAGTTTCTGTAAGAGGTTTTTGCAACACCCCTAGAAGGCCCAGATTGGGGAAATGAAACAACCTGGCTGTGCCTTCAGCGGAGGACAAAATTGGCAGCTAAAAATTGGGACGTTATTATTATTTAGGTCCCCCCCCCCACACACACCAGTATCGTGCGCTGCCCAGGAGTTCACTGAAGTTGCTTTCAATAGAGAATGAATAAAAATAATCGTCATTCTTATTTCTTCCCAATGAAAGAAAAGGAACGCTCTCCGGGGCATCTAAAGGGACGAGAGAAGACAGGAGGCGGCCTAGCGAAAGCGCCCGGTTGGGAAGGAGAGTGAGATAGCAACGAGGGACATCCTACAGCCGGAAAGACGACGCGGAGCACCGCCGACGGGGCGAAGCGGGGCGCCGGCCTAGCAGAGAACTACAGCCACGCGGATTGCCGCGCTTCACATCCCCGGCACACTTACGGCCGCCCGCGCCTCCTGCTGCTATGCCCGCCCTGGCTTCCGGGTCTCCGGGTCTCCGGGTCAGTCACGCGTCTGACGTCATCTCCCCGCGCCGGCAGAACTTGTAGGACGTTCGCCCCGCCCCCCTGAAGGATGGCCGTTGCTGTCGCCTTCTCTCCGGCAGAGGGCGCGAGAGCCCTTGGAATCGCTTCTTCGCCACAGACTCTAATCTGCGTGTTACCCGGAACGTCGGAATGGTGCCCCGAGCCGCCGTTTGAAGTAAGAAGCGCGTGTTGAACTGAGCGAGCGGGCAACGGTGCCGAGACGCGTTTCCCATATGGCGGCTGCCTTCAACCTCGTCTGGAGCAAAGGGGTTGAAGTTATGATGCGAAACGTGGGCCTACGTGGGTCACAGTGGCCTTGCATCCCTTTTTGAGTTGGCGTGTAGATTAGCAGTCATTATAGTTTGTAGTGGTTTCAAAATCAACACGCTCTGTTTAATGCTGGCCTGGTTCAAACTGCTTTTGAGATTACAGAAGTTTGTGTGCTAATCTTACTTTGCCAATACAGCAGCAAATTAAAACCACTACAGAAAAGTGAATAGAGAACAATGTGTAAGCCCAGTTATTATTATTATTATTATATTATAATAATTATTATATTATTCCCAGTTCTACAAATCTGATTCTCCAAATTACTGTAACTTCTGAAAAGACTATCCAGAAGCATAAGGAGAAAAACTCATCTAAAATGAGAATAATTTCATCTCCGCTTTATACCGATCTCTTTGTATATGTATAGAACAAACCTGTCCAAAGAATTCTGGGCCAAGTTATAAAACCAAGTAACGAAATATCAGCAATATTTGTCAATCCAAATGTTCAGCTCTAAAACAAACGTTAAAAGGATGTTTTGGATGAAATACACACAGCATTAAGTTTTTAAACACTTGCCTAGATTTAAAGCCTTGATAAAATGCACTAAATCTTTTAAGGTTTTTTAATGAATTTAGCAGGTGCTTCATAAATCAGAGCTTGGCTCAGCCCTTCTTTTAATAGCAGTAAACTAGGAAATTGCTGTGAGCTGAGGCAAAACACATTCCTGTAACAGGGAAAACAAACAAGATTTTTGAACAAGAAAACTGGCCTCATGTCTGAAACTGACTCTGGTGACAGTAAATCAGATTCCATCTGTGGATCTATCGTTAACAATATCAAGATGTAACTGGGTATAATGGTAAATGCATCAGAAGGTTAAGGAATCGTTATCATCAGCACAGCTTGGCCGTGGAAGAAACACGAGGAACTGCTATAGTTACAGGAACTTTGTTGTATTTCTTCTTGTAGCCTGGCCAAATCCAGTTAGATTCATTCTTGGCAAAATGAAAACTTACGTCACTGTCCCCTTCATAGGGGCGGTGAGAAGCTTATGTGATGGAAATCTCTTTATTCCTCACTTGTCAGCTTTCCCAGGTAGACCAGACAGGGAACACATCAGATGTGTTATTATGTGTTCTATCTTATTGTGAGGTTACATTAACAGAATCTTGCAAGCCTGAAAGTACAAAACTGTCACCATCTCTTTCTGCAGCCTGATAAGTTAGGGATTCCTTCTCAGTTTCTTTCTTTGCCTGTTACGCAACTGTGGGCTGAGCAGCATCTCTTTCCCCCATCTCCCACGGTCCTTCCTATAGTTCACGAAGTCATTATTTCCTTAGTTGGGGTTTGTTGAAGAGCTGGTATTTAGCTGGACCCAAACTAAACACACAATAAATAGCTTGGCATGATGCATTACGTAGTTTTATCAGATCTCACTTTCACTGTGGTATCTGGAACTGAAGACAGTTCTTGAGGTGGGCTCGAGCATATACAGAAACAGTAGAATGGAAATTACATTTAAATAAAATTTTATGTTTCACTTGGCGTGCAAGTTTAGCACTTACCTTGTGAGCAAAAAGCATCAAAATCCTTCATATGAGGAAGCCATGTTCATAGTATGTATGAATATGTGTGTATATGCAACAAAGACGTCATCTTTATTTCAAAGTGATATGAAATGTTGTAGGAACCAGTTTCTTTTTTATTTCAAAGAGAGCTGCATCAACTTTTTCTCTAAATCCCCTTAAGTCATTTTTTTAAGATGTTGGGATGTGGGAAGAGTAAAATAAATTAAAGCAGTCAATAATTTTCTTTCAGCTCCACTTGATCCTGGTGTGCATGCCTATGTGCAAAAAAACAGGCCTCCATAAAGTGTGCTCATCTTTGAGGCTCTTTTCAAACAACATATTAAATAATTATTAGGCTATTAGCGAAGATTAGAAGTGCCTCATCTCTTCCTTCCAGTAACTTTGTCCCAACCAATTAGAACTAAAAAGCAGAAAATTAAAAAAAAAACTCTTCCAGATATGGAAAGACTTTATTTCTTTGCACTTCAATTTTGCAGGAAAATACAAGAGGGAACTGCTTCTGATCCTGGTGCCAGCCAACTTGCCAGCTATGCCCTCTTCTAGGACATTCCGTGCTAGTTCCTACTTCTCACGTTTCCTCCTTAGCAAGCATGGAGAATAGAAATAAAGGAGAAAGAGGTATCTAATTTATCTCCAGAGTTATACCCAGCTTTCCTCATGAGTTAAGTTGCCATATCTCTAAGAATTTCAGAGAAAAGCAATCAGTTATTCTGTGATAGGCATTAGTATATTTTAATATAGCTTTCTCAGGTCCAACTGGACAATATGGTTTCTGTATGCATGTCTGACCTTGGAGATATGTATGTTCTCCAAGTTTTCTCTTCCTAGCCTTGGAGAGTTTTATGAGTCTGCTCTTAGGCTTTGGGTTCCCAAATTGAAATTGAAAATTGGCCATGTGGAGAAAGGAACTACACAAGATAGAGGTGGGTTGTTCCCGGTTTGGCCTGGATTGGGCGAACCGGTAGTAGTGGTGGCAGGAGACTCTGCCCACCCATCTGGACACTTCTGTGCTTGTGCAGAAGTGTCGCATGTGTGTAGGAGCACACCCAAACCTACAGTAGTAAAAAATTGGCAACCCACCACTGACACAATAGCATCACATGCCCTAAAATGACCATCAAACAATTAAAAATGCAGAGAAGCAATAAAGCCTCCTTGAAACCAAAATCAACAGTTATGTTCTATGTAGTTTACTCGACAACAATATGAAAATTGCTTCCTATATTGCCTTCTTTTGGGAATTATTTTCAAGTTGTTAACTTAGCTCATCACTCTGGATTTCTTGGTCTTCTTTTTGAGGTCAGCCAAGGTCAACCATCTGGGCAAAAATACCTCCCCCCACCCCCCAAAAAATCTTGCAGTGCCTCTGTGTGCCCTACATGGCATACCTACTTTGCATCACCCCCTACCTCACCCTAGAAAACTGCATACTTCATTGATCCCAATTAATTTCCAATGTGCCTTGTTTCAATGTTTAAAAGAACATATTTTGCTAAAGTTTCCTCTCTTTCCTCATGCTAATGCAGTTTCCCAAATTTATAACATCATTCTGGAATGTTGATCCTGTTCTTGAGGTTTTCTGCCAAGGAAATCCACTGGGCTTTTAGTTGCCTCTTGAAACTTGGGGAAGTGGGGCAGTATGAAATAATTCCTAAGAGACGACTCTTGCTGCTGGTGGAGAAAGCTGGGGAGGAAAACTTCCTATCCAGGCTGGACAATCCTGAAACAAGAAGATAGCAAACCAGTTACTACCAGGAGGAGAAACCTGAGAGAGAAACCAAGAAGGAACTTGGAGTTCTGCAGGTGTCCTGGGTGGGGAAGTGCCCAGAGACAGAACACCCTGATCAAAGCTATTGTGCTGACAGAATAGATTAGTATCCAAAGGAGAAGCTTTAGGCAAAACCTGATGGGAATGACAGTAGGGATTAAAGCTGGAAAATAACCTGATCCAGAGGAGTGACTCAGATCAGCATTGTTTGACAGGGAGAAGGTTTCAGGGATGGAGGGCTGATGCCTAAAGCTCCTACCTAGCCTATAACTTCCACTGGAGTTCCCCTGTCCACAGGTACAGGTGGAGCACTTTCTCAACAGGTAAATAAGCAACTTCATTAAGAGCAGCTCATTCTTTCTGAACCCAGATTGATTGATTGTCATGCCATGACCTCTCTCCCACCTTTTTATGAGTCAGGCACCTTCAAAGCAGCTATGGTTTTCAACTCACTAAGCTGCCCCAGCTGGATTGGATAATTAGAGTTTTAGAATATTTATCTGTTTACGTTTAAGTAGAACTCTGTGTGTATGTATGTGGGAGACATATAAAAAAGCTGAGAATGTTAACCAAATGCTGATTAAGAGTGATTAACGAGGTATGCCTGTGTGTGTGTGTTTGTATATTCTGATTTTCATAAGAACAAAGAATATAGAATAAAATATTCATGATTGGTCAAGTGTGATTGGACGCACCAGGAATTTGTCTTCGGTGCATAACCTATATGCATAAGCATACATTCAAGAAACAAAATGATAAATCATGAATCATAAAATACAATCCTAAATCATAAGATACAACCAACAAGTGATAGTCATAAGATACCAATAGGAATAGGTAATAGGATAGATGAGGAGGATAATAGTAATGCAGCCCTACTACAAACTACATTTAAATTAGAATATATTTAATCGAAGAAATGTCCAGACAATTTTTCTTTTACAAATGGAAAAGGTGTGGATAGTGTTTGCAAAGTAAGGAAAAACCATTAGATCATTGCTAAAACCATTAGACAGTCCAAAGGGTCAGAAGGAACAAAACTTTTGGTGAAGACTGAAAGTTTAGGCTAAATAAATAAATAAAACTGGATGAACTTTTCACAAATTTTCCTCTCCTATGAAAAAGGCTTCTGCCTTCTTGGAGAATTTGGAACGCAATCCACCATTTTTGGATATGCTGTTGAGTTCTAGTGCTAGCTTGCCTGTTTTCTATTCTACAATTTTCCATCCTCTTGAAGTCTGCTTGGCAGAAAAGCCTGGAAAAATAAAGCTTCATGAGATAACTTCTCTCCCTTGGGGTAGAATAGAAATTGGGAAGCCAAAGAAACTGCAGAATAAGCAATGGCAGCTCTTTACATAACGGCATTTTTACCTGCTTCAATCTAAAAGTCTCCAGGTGAAGTGCATGATATAGGAACCACTGCAAAAATTAAAATAAACACAGAAAATGGCAATAAAAGGAAATCATATTTATTTAGCATACCATACATGGACTATCAATATAAACATTTTAACTAGACTAAACTCAATAAAATATAAATATTTAAAAGATCTGTAAATCCATAATTGCCATCTCTTATTTAAATGGATGGATGGATCACTATTAAAGATCTTTTACCAGGGAATCCTTTAGAATTCTTTGTCTTCAACCTTTATTCTTAAGCATCCTTCTTTATCTACTCTGATTGTTCTTATCTTGAAGTAAGCTGCGTAGCATCCACAGATAGACTGGTGTCCCCATATCCCTTTTGATGATCGTCAGACTCTAGTTGTTTAAAATGTTTTGTCCAAAAAAAAAACAACCTCCACTGACATACCATTAGCCTCTATTACCACATTTACTTACAGGATAATATTTAGACTCTTAGTTTAGATAGAGGACATTCTGGAAGATTTAGTAAATGGTCACCAAGATGGTCTTAAATATGAGGACTGGCAAGTCACTGTTTTCAGTGCTGTTGTAAATTAGTGGTTGTAAGTTGAGGACTACTTGTATAAGTACAACATTCCAGAATAGCATCGACTTTCTTCCCTCCTTCAGAATGTGGGAACAGATAGCAATTAGGTTGGGTTAAATGTTGCAAAAACAAAGTGGGAAAGAACAGCTAGGAGACAGAACAGATCAGACTTCAGCCATGGATAGTTAGGATGTTTCTATATAATCTATCAAAGCATGCCTCTGTTGAATTTTGGCTTATGTGAAGTACCCCTGCTGTCAACAGAGTGATATTCCATCTGTGTGTAATAACTTTAAATCCCCCTGGGCAGATCTCCTGGCTGGAGCCCATAGCTAGCATGCTGATAAGGCCTGGTTAAATGCTTTAAACTGTCATCATGAGAGACCGATTCCTCTCCCTCAACCTCTTTTCCCTGGACTTTGTGTATGCTAAACCCATGGCAGGGATTAATCCCGCTGTTGCCCATGGCACGGCCAGGCTAAGGCTCTATTAATAATTCACCAAAGAAAAGATCTATAGATGGAAATCACATCCTGGCAGAATTCATAAAACATAAATAAAGAAAACCTGGATGGCCTTCATGACCGAGAAGAATGCTTGGGATAGAAAAATGGAGGAAAAATTATATTGATGCCAAGAAGTCATTGGGAGTAAAGCTCAAGTAGAGCCTACACGGTCAAAGCATGGCTCAAATGTGTCTTTCAGTGTGCTTGGAGTCCAAATAGAGGGCTAACAGGGAGAGTCCTACTGATTGCCTCCTTGCCCAACATGTTTGCATGATGTGACTAATATGTGCTCAATGTGTTGAAGCATATTACTCTTCAGACACCCCACCTTCATATTTGTCATACTAATCACCATTCTTCTTGCTCTAATTTTCTGGGATGGTAGATGCCTCTGAACAAGTGAATTTTCCAAACTTGAACCATGGGTAGGTTGGCAAGTTCCAGCCAACAATATTCCTTACCTTTAAAGAAAACAAATTCAAGTTTGCACTGTTTATAACTGAGGTGAGAATACCACTAGAATTACTTCTTATAGAACAATGTTTGGCAATTTTAATATACATGGACTTCAACTCCAGTTGGGGGGGACTTCGTTTCCAGTTTCTGAAGGCGACGGACGTGCTTTGTGCTCTGTCAGCCACTTGCTGTACCGGTGGGCTCCTTCAGGAGCACAGAAGACCCCGGGGGGGGGGCTTTTGCCGTAGGGACGGCTCGCTGGGAGTCCTAGCCTGGCGGCAGCCAGTGACATACTCCCAGCCTCACTCTAGGAGCTGGCGAGCAAAAAGGGAGGGCAAACCTTGCCTCTTTGCCGGATGGATCCCGGGAACAGTAAAAAGAAGAGTAGCTGAAATGCTGGAGATGGAGGGCGCTCCCTAATCTCCCGTCCAGCTGATGAAGGATAAGAGACAAGCCACTGTAAGTTCCAATTCATCAATTTTGAATGGAGATTGGAGGGGGGAGTTTTCCATCCCACCTCGGACAAAGCGGCAATAAAGCGATTCCTCTCCATTGAAATGGAGAGAGGAAAGGATTAACTTGCTATTTGAACTAACTATGGAAAAGAATAGTATCGCATTTGCAACAGCTTTTCACGGAGCTCTTTTAAAAATGAAAGTAAATGGAACTTTCACTTCTCTTCCTGTCAGAAGGCGGGGCAAGATGGCTTCTTTTTGTTCTCCGTGTATAACTCCCCTACATTGGTGAAGCTTTTCCCTCCGTAATTACCAATGAAGGATTTGAAACTTTTTATTTCTAACATTTCTCCCAGAGACTCACAAGTCTCTCCCAATACGTGGACTCCTGGATGTGGATTGCAAGATCTCTTTTCTTTAAAGTGAACTCTTAGCACTGAAATTTCACTCTGACTCTCTGATACCTCGGACTGTCTCGGTTGTCCGTTTCTCCAGCGCCATTTCTTTACCAATTGAGAAATTAGAACTGACACAATGGCTTTTAGGAAACCACCAACGGGAAAGTCAACTTCTGCCCCATCCTCAGCTGTCTCCAGCCCAACTATACAACCAAAGATTTCTTCACTTTTACAGAAAGAACCTGCTGGAGAGGGCTCAAAGGATCCATCAGTTATAGAAATGTTTAGGGAAATAATGAAAAATATGAATAATATGAATGAAAATATGAATGAAATGTGGAAAGAATTGACAGATTTAACACTAGAACTAAGGGAAACACACCGAAGCACAACAGAAAATAAAGAAAAAATTGTGAAGCTAGAGGAAGGGGCGGCTGAGATAGGGGAAGAGGTTAAGGAGATCTAGAGAGAGGGTTTAGAACTAGGAGTCAATATGACTAAAATTGAATTTGAAAGAATGTCTTTTTTTCTCAGAGTCCAGAATATACCAGAGTCATAAAATGAAGATCTTAAAGATGTTATGAGTACAATATTAGCAGAATACCTTAAAAGAGATAAAGATCAACTCTGGTGAGATATGGACCTGGTTTATATAATCAATTCAACTTATGCTAGGATGCATAATGTACCAAGAGAAGTTCATGTTAAATTCCTTAGGAGATCCACAAGGGATGAGATATTGAGGGCCCAATAGGATGGAAGCCTAAAGTATCAGGATAAAGAAATAATCATTTTGAAACAAATTATGAAAAGAATTAGAGAAATAAGAAGGAAGCATTCCTACTTGTCTAAGAAATTATATAAAAAAGGAATCTGGTTCAAGTAGTTATTACCAGAGGGAATGCTGATCTTCTGGGAGGGGGGCAGAGTAAAAATTAAAACCCTAGGTGAGGCAGAGGCATTTATTAAAAAAACATTCTCCCCAGCTGGGAGGCGAAGATGTGGGAACGGGGGGAGTGACGGCCACACCCAGGGACAGGGAAGAGGAGTCAATTGCAAAAAGATTTAGATCGCAAAAATGATTTTATTTGAAATCCTATTGTAATTGTTGACACAAGATAAAATGGCAAAGAAAAAGATGATTGAATATATGGACTGTAAAATGTAATCTTTTTATGTTTATCGTTTACTTTTAAATTATAAATGTATGAAGTTTTGGGAGGGTCACCATCAATGGCAGGGAAGCTACCAAAATGTTACTTTCACCCTTTTCATACCTTTTTCCTTATGTAAATTTTGAAAAACAATAAAAAAAAATTCAAAAAAATAAAAGAAAATTCATTACATTTCAGAAGAACCTCTGAATTTTCCATTCTCTGCGAGTAGGTTTTAGTGTTCTATTATAAACCATGTTTATAAACAGATTTGTTTATTGTGTAGTGGATATTCTCAGATTTTTAGTAAATATTCCAAAGCATAATCAGAAACTTGATAGAAGAAGCACTGGAATGATTGGCTGCACTTCTGTTCCAGAAAAAACAGATAAAGAAACCTAAAATGAATACAAAGGAATAAGGATAGAAAGAAATAAACATATTTCTTTATCTGTTTAGCTATCAGAAACATGTGCTATGCAAATGACCAGGTTTACAAAAAGAATAATAAAATTGGAAAATGAATGAAAGATTAGCAATAATATCAAATGAACTTTGATCAAAGTTTACGACATGGTATTATTTGTAATACCGTATCTGTACCGTTTTTTCAATAGGGCTCACATTTGTTGAATAGATACAGAAGTAGTGGAAACTGTATACAGTGATAGGAAAAAATGGTTTACATTGGAAAAACGTATATGTTTGTAGCAGTGGTTGCAAATAAAAAACACAGGTAGAGAGAAGAATATAGTCAAAATAGGCACAGGGAGTAATATGTGGGAGCTTTTAGATTTTGAAGAAGAATTGATGTCTTATTTTAATTTTCTGCAGCTTTTCTTCCCTTGTGTTTTATTCTAAGTAGACTAAATTAATTCCAGTGCTATTCTGCCTTTAGTTGGGCCCCAACGAATTTGCTTCCCACATGATGCTGAATAATTGTAAAATAACAGTGTCAAGATGAATTTGTAACATAAAAACTGTCTTAAAAGCTTCACACCAAATTAAGTATGGCTACTCAGTAAATAAGTTGGCCTGGAGCATCAGTGAGCTTCTCCTGCGGCTGATCAAACTTTCTGAAAACAGCATGCTCCAAGTGACTTAACAGCAGAGTTGGCTAATTCATATTCCAGCTACCTCATATAGCAGTACTTTAAAGACAGTATCCTGAGGGAGGATATATCCACCAGCATGCATTCAAGAATGACTGGCTATAAGAGAGGAAAGGGGCTGTGCAACTTTTGATAATAGTATAGTAGACAATGATTCAGCAGATTAGCTTTCCACCCCTTTAGCACTATGATTTTTCAAGATATGCTTGCAAAAACATGGCTTTACACACAGTTACACAATTCTCCCCTGTTCTTTTCTGCATTTTAGTTTGTAGTTTTTCTAAATTTTAGGTTCCAGTCAGTGGACACAGTATCTTCCTGATTGTTTCAGCCTCATTGAGATCTACACACACACACACACACCCTCATGTATGTGTGTTAAGACAGACAAAGAAATTATTTTGCATTCTCTAGTACAATAACTTCATACTGTAGAAGAGTATCAATTCAATTTTTGCCACTTCTTATTTTTCTCTGTTAGGCTCTGCGAAGATGAATATAAAGTTAAATCTGAGGCACTGTTCATTCAATCATTTTCTCTGCAGAGACATCAAGAGCATTGCATTTGATGGGAATGGCTATTACCATAAACAAAAGCCACATAGGCAATGTGCAGACTTTTGTAGCTATTTTAGAATTTCTATGTTATGCATAATTACTTCTTGCTCTTGATTCTTCAGTGTTCATCAGTCCAGAAAAACCCATTTTGTCTGGCCTAAAATATGTGCAACTGTCAATTGACAAATCACTCATTACTATATTTACATGGCTTAGTAATTTGCAACTTCTATCATATGATGACTCAATAATTGTGCCACTTTCTTTTCCATGCTGATACTTTTCATATCTGGATTGTTATGAAAAGTATTTGTTATTATTTGCTAGTTTGGGCAGAAGATTGTCTTCACATATGTACTGCTTTCATTTTTAATCATTGTAAACCACACAGATAATTTTGTTATGAGCTTGTATATAAATTTCACAATCAGCAGACTTTTGACAGAAGGATTTTTTTTAAAGCCGAGTCTAGGAAAAGCAAAGAATAGTAAATGTTATGAAAATAGAATTTCTACAACACGAAATCTACTTGTGAATATCTAAGATAATATGAAGCAGAGTAGATTGCAATAAGAATATATACAGACACAGAAATTGTTTTCGCTTCCACCATTCAAATTAGCTGCACATTTTCCTTTTGTTGAGTTTGATATTAGCACTGAATTTCCCATTTTGCTATTTCTGGTCACTAGCTAAATCTCAACAATTTTGCATGCTGTTTTATTATGACTGAATTACTGCTGTAGCAAAAACACACCTTTAATAAAATGGGGTATCCAAATCAAAAAGACGTTTAAGCATAAATATATAATACAGTATAAAGCAATTTAGGTTAAATTTGTTTTTATATGCTTCAACATTCTTATATGTACTCTAGAATAGGAAAATCAACCTTAATAGATTGGTAGAATATAATTGAAAACTGGCTTAAAAAACTGAAAGCATCATGCTACCTTTCAAATCATATGGCTTAAGAGAATCACAAAAAAGTGTTATAAATCTCATCAAAAATATAATCATTATTTGCAATGAAACATCAAATATATTCCAACATATGTATGCAGTGCCCCGGGGGCTAAGCCCTCTCCCTATCTTATTTATATCCAAAGGGTGTACCATGGGGTGTAGTAATCTACCAGTTATGGGTAAATTATTACCAAAATGAAAAAATGTAGCAGCTATATATCTTCACCCCAGGTTAAATGTTGTCATCTGTCAGGACCTTGGACATGGAAAAACATCTCTAAATCATCTATAACAGTGTGGCTTTTATTTCAGAAAAAAAAATGTTTCTGAGGTGATACCAATTTTGACTCTCAACAGGCTTCTGCTTCCAAGAAAGCATAGGCTCAGCATATACTACATGTCTTCCTGAATGCAAAATTCTTGATGGTGGATCAAATTGCAGTGCTGGGCCAAACAGCTTTTAGAGCAGGGGTCTCCAACCTTTGCAACTTTAAGTCTGAAGGACTTCAGCTCCCAGAAT
>JAPKID020000544.1:0-17659 GCA_026931265.2 Tropidonophis doriae | reverse complement strand
CTGGAGACAAAGAAGCGCCATTTTCCCCGCCTCTTTGAAGATCGGGAAGACTTGGTGAAAGTTAATTTTAAAAGTAACAAAGCTGAGATACAAAGTAGCAATCTCATTCACTTTAAACAAGTTTTCTCCTTTAAGGCATTTGACCAATGGATGTAGCTTTCTCCTTTACCCCGAGCCCGGGGAACACTTAAAAGCGCTGCTTTTTTCCAAGGGGGGTTAAATAAACTGCCCCCTCTGTTTTGCATTCCCAGAATGATTGAAAGCAAAAATAGAATAAACTCACACCACAATCTTCAGCGGAGCCCCGGGGCTTCCTCCAGCTCCACTTTCAGCCCGCTGCTTCATTCTTTGCAAGTGTTCCGGCTCTCCTTTGGCGAAGGGGTTTGGCCCCCCCGCATTTCGTCCTCCCATGTCTAGGACAAAGCGGGGGAAGGTGCCCCGGCTGCCGCCAGCGTGCCCAGCACCCCGCAAGTCATCCGTACAATTTGGGGGCCCTTTTGCAGAGCCCCCTTCCCCCGAAGGTGCCGCAAGGAGCAACAGCGGCGGACGTGTCAAAAACATGACCGTCGCCACCGGATACCAGAAGCGATCTCAATATGTCAGTATTTATTATTGACATGATTGCTCAGAAGTGTGATTCAGTGGGATACCAATGGGAGTTCCTGCTAGGAGGTGTAGGTCATATTGAATTGGTTTATGTCAATGTGGTTCACAGGAACCTTATTTTTCATGTCTGATCCCTATTTAAAAGGGATTTTCACAGGGCCTATCAAAAAGAAAGATTTTAGTGCTTTTGAAAATGATTCAGTCCCAAATATAATCCTGGTGGGATTACATCTTTACTCTTAGACAAGACAAATCAAATGCATAGGTATAGAATAGGTGGCATGTAGCTCAACAGCAGTAACTTTAAGAGGGATCTAGACAATCACTTAAATATGAGCCAGCAGTATGCTGCAGCTACCAAAAAAGCCAATGAAGTCTTAGCCTATATCAACAGAGGAATATTATCAAGGTCACATGAAGTATTAGTACTGCTTTATACTGCTTTGATAAGACCACATTTGGAATATTGCATACAGTTTTGTTACTATAATTTTAAAAAGATGTTGAGATTCTAAAAAGGAGGTAAAGAAGAGTAGCAAAATTGATTAGGTGGCTGGAGGCTAAAATATAAGATGAACAGATGCAGGAACTAGGCATGTCTAATCTAACAAGGAGAAGGACTAGAGACATGACATCAGTGTCCCAATATTTGAGGGGCTGTCACAGAAACCAGGAGTCAACTATAATTTTCATTTTTTTATTGAATGGTTTTCAAGACACTCTACCATAGATTAAGATTCCTATGTTCCTCTCAATAAGGGAGATCTATAACCGGTAGCCTTGAAATTCAGAGTGGGAACAGAAAGGCAAGGGATAGAATTATGCAGGTTTATTGATTTATTGCTTTGTTTGTTTATCAATCCAACCTGTATGTCACCCAGCTCATAAAAGACAATTCTCTGCCTTATTTGTCTGAATTTTAATTTGAGGAGCACATCAAATCTAAAATCCTATATACGAGAGTAGAAAGAGATGTCTATAATCTGTCAATCAGAGTAAATAACAGATAAAAAAACAAAATATTGATCAGTATATTTTTGATAGATGTACTTGGAATATGAAGTCAGATAATCTAAGAGAAGAAGAATGGAGTATATAAATAAAGAGAAGAACAATGGATTTATTATATAAGTACTTATGTAACAATATTTGAATTGTTAGTTAAACCTCGAAGTTGTACACGTCCACAGTATGCAGACTTTCAACCAGCTGTTCAGACTACGGAGCAGTTTCAGACCCACCAGGTTGCAAACTACCGCTGTGGTTCCAATCTGCATGAAACAAAATGTGTTAATGGATTATGGCTTCCTAAACCACAGTGTAAAGGTATCGTTTGCATGCTATGTACAACTTTATAGTTTCTTCAATAGGATGGCATTAATCATTAATCATCTAAAAAATAAAAGTAGGGCACACGTGAGGACTTCCTACATAACATTTTTTGGTGGCACACAATTTCTTCTGAAAAGCCCTGTTATGATCCCATTTGCTGTGCATGCTTTGTCTAATCTGATGCTGCAGTGAGACAGTGTGAAAGTATCCATTTCAAAAGAAAAGATCATTGTGCCATGTACAAAAATCCTTCTCAATAATCCAAGGATAAATGGAAATGCAGCATTAGCCTTAAAATCAGTTGGTTTCTTCCTTAGCAGCTGTTTTGTTTCCTTCCCAACAGCAACTCCACCTCAGTTGGGGCACACAGATTACTAGCCTGCACTGGACAGCATTCTTTTTCCCACTTCTTCCCATTAGGCAAATTGAGTGATAAAATTTCATTTGTCACATTACAAAGGCTCTTTGCTTTGAGTCTTTTGTGTCTTAAGCAACCTAAATGAATTTACATAGAACAAAAGCATGCAAATCTAGCACAGAATTCATCTTCGATTTTGGTACTTGCATGGAGACATCCTAGTTAATTGCAAAAAAATCTTCATTTGAGGATAAATTATTCAGTTTTTTCTATTTATTTGCAGATATACTGTTGGACAATAATACATACAGTATATGTTGTCCTTCCATAAATCTTTCCAAGTCAGTTAATTTACTTTTTACTGTAAAAAAAAATCACCTATAAATTTATAAGAAATATATTGAAATAAAACATAACTATTTTATTATTCAGGTTACAAGGCATGTGTTCATTCCTTTCTACAATTGTGGGAATCTGGGAGGCATCCAAATTACATTTGCATTAATGAAATCTTTTTTTCGCTTCAGCTTGTAGATAAGTAAACATTATACTGAATGGATAAAGTTTGTCTGGATTAGATGAATGATTTCAACTGGTTGCCTGTCTTTATGCTAATTGGTGGCCTTTCCTCACACTACAGTTAAATATCAGCTTGTCCAGATTAATCTAATTTATTATCAAACCTGCAGACTACTTTTATATATACCAAAGAGCAATTCAATTAAATTTCACTAATGTATGAATGTCATCACAACAAAGCTTTGATGGTTCCTTCTGCTTCATCAATATGGCCTTAAAGTAAAACCATTTTGCAACAGTGATTTATACTGCTATTTTATGTAATTACCGGGTTTCCCCCAAAATACAAACTACCCCCAAAACAAGCCCCATCCCGATTTTCATGACTGTTCCTAATATAAGTCCTCCCCCCAAAATGTAAGCCCTAGTTAAGCACCAGTCACCATCTGGTGAGTATGGTGTGGGGTAAGGGGCATGTGTAAAAATCAAGCTATGGTGGGGTTTAGGGGGTGGTGGAGCTGCCCCACACAACCCATACCCACTTACCTTAGGACCACCACAGCCAAGCCTCCCACACCCTGACAACTGTCACCACTGCCCAACTTCTTCTGTGGCCACTTGTGGCTGCTCGTGGCTGGACACCATGTGAAGCATCATGCTGGTGCTGCCAGTCATGGCAGGACACTGCAAGGCTGTTTGTGCTGGCATTGGTGCTCGCAGCGGTACACTGTGGGCCACATTGCACCATTACTGCTGCTCGCATGCACAATGGCACAACGTGCCTTGCAGCCTCCCGCCACAGGCAGTGGCACCAGCATGGCAAGCCATGTAGTATCTGGCTGCAAGGGCCACAGAAGAAGTCAGACAGCAGTGCAACAGGTGTAAGACCTGGTGATTATTTTGGGGCCCAGGTCTTATTTTCAGGGACACACAATAGGTGTTGTTCTAACTGCATTTGTAACTGTTTAATTGGTTTTGATCTTATATGTCCTTTACTGTAGTTGTTTTATGAGTACCACTGAGAGTTTCATGATTGTAGTAAAGTCCAGTGTAATCAACAGGGAATAAATAGCTCTTTCGTGAAAGTTTTCTGGTGAAATGTTTAAAGATGAATTATGAGTACTAGGTAACAGCAAAAGGTTAGAATTGGAAGAAACAGACATCATGAATTAAATTTGGGTCTTGAAATATTAGTTTGTGGAAGAACGGACTGGGGGAGATGAAGACAAATGTGGGGGCAGATAGCAGACAAGAATGATTGAGAGAAAGATAGATAAAAGATTTGCTATGGTCTGACAGGAAATAATATCTATAGTTGTTTTTGTTGCTGTTGTTTGTCCCCCAGTTAGGCAATCCTGGCATCCTGTATCATTGTGGAAAGGGAAATCTAGGTAGCAAGGACTGGAGATCTAATATGAGCATGCTTTTAGGTGCTAAATCTTGGAGAAGATTTTTTGAGGATGAAGTACTTAGTCAAGGATTCTCATCATGCAAGCAGCCTACCTCACAGACAAAGACAGACTGGCAAAGGAAGGACTAGCACATAGGACCTTTCACTGTTCCCAATAGATTTCTAGGTCAATTCTTGGTGTTGATCTATGAAACTGATATAGTTTGGGACTTGGAAACCTGCCTATCTCCAATTGTAGTCAGTCGGCTTACATGGGCAAGATGCTTGGGGTACTCAATTTCCATGAAATGAGCTGGAGTACTGAGATATAAAATCATTTTTTTCTCAGTAGTAGCACCAAGCTTCTGGAATAGCATTTTTCTTTAGGAAAGTGTTCCAAACTGATCTCTTTCACAGAACATTTATGGACTAATTGCATATCCTGTACCTTAGATTTATTGTTAAGGTATTATTTTAGTATCTGATTGCTATGTAACTTTGAAAATGATTAATTTTTGGATGCTGTTAATTTTTACCATAAGTGTTTATTCACAAAACATTGCCAAAATAATAAATATCTCCTGAAACCTAATGCAAATATTGACTGACAGGAGTAAGGATAGAAGCCTGTAGATCAGAAGAATCTGATGGCTGTGGTACAAAAAACTATTCCCCAGAATCACTTGAGGACATCAGCAGTTGAGAAAAATGAGAGCCACAAATTTCTCTAAGCTTCCATTGCCAAAAAGAGAAGAATATCATAATCAAATGTACGGAAGGCTTCTAAAAATCTAAAGACTATTTGAGATTATGATATTTTATTTCTTTATTTGCCAGCTCTGCTACACAGCCATTTATCAACTGGATGAAGCAAAATTCATCCTGTAACTCACCTGAAGGTCTGAATTAAAATAAGCCCTGATAATTGTATCATACAAATATAATTGGAATTTCAATCTCGTTGTGATTGTGGCATTCTCAATCACAGTAGACAAGAGATTGGACATAAAACCCTCCTAAGAAAATACTTAGGATTCATCTTTGGGTGAAGTAGAAATGAGATAATGTTCATCTCTAATCCTAATCAAGTTCTAATTATTTGTTAAAGAACCCTGCCCTCCACCACCTCAGCTTCCCAATGCCATCAATGTAGCTGACATGAGAATCTACAGAAGCGAAGAAGAAATTAGCTTCAAGTGTCAAGAACATTTCCTTCTTCGTGGCCCACAAAAAATAAAGTGTGAAGATGGAAAATGGCAAACTCCCCCTCGCTGTCTTGGTTTGTATACTTAGTTTTGCTTTTATTTTAAAGAAAAAATATAAAGAGCTATTTGAAAGAAGGAAAGGAGAACATTGAAAGCAAGTTCTTATGGAATTCTTCCCAGCCATTTATCCACAGTGGCCTCTCTGTATATGCATGGGCTCTATTCCAAAGGACTAATCAGGTTCTTTGCACATAGTACATGTTGCCTTTGTCTTTCTCTGAGAGTCAAATCAGGGTTGGTACATGGATGCTAAAACTATTTCTCTGCTTTGACTTGTGTCTGTATATGGTGGCAGACATAGGGGCTGTATGTGCTCTGTATACCCCATTATGAATCACATGACCAAGAGGGAGGAGCTTATGATGGAAGGATTGGCAGCATCTTGAGTCTTTCACAACTACTTCTCCACTAACGGCCCCTTTTTGCATGCAGATTTGTTTTTTGAATTATATTTCATTAAAAGAGATTTGCTATACAGATACAATAGAAATGTCTTTATGATATTTCATTTCTTTCATTAACAAACCGTCCTGTGTTTCCTGTTTCTAGATTTACGGTGTAAACCTCCTCCTCAAATTGACAATGGTATACATGGAATTGAAAATGGCACAATGTTATCTCCTGGTGATACTGTGGAGTATCATTGTTCTTTAGGTTTTGAAATTAGTCATTTAAATACTGTAAGATGTGAAAATGGGAAATGGTCTGAGCTACCTTTTTGCAAAGGTAAGAAATATTACTTTTTTCTATTGAAACCCAACAGTGAGTTAGAGTTCTAAAAAAGTTATACATGCATTTTTTTCATTCTTATGCTGATATTAGAAATGGGACAAGGAAGATGCATAAACAAGGGATTTGGAGCTTTTATATAAATATTGAGATTTCACAAGGTATTAAAATGTCCATAGATGGATGAACACAAGCATTATTCTCATTTGAAATATCACGTATACTTTCAGAACTGTTCTTGTCAGAGCAGGGTTCTGACTTCAAAATCTCTCTTATTCCTAATTTATAAAGGACTTTAAAAGTGTCATTTGGATTCAACAGTTGTGTGATGTCAAAAACTATTATTTTTCGAGCTGAACCTGCAAAGTAAGAGCCACTGCCTTAAAAAATCAGCTCAAAGATTGCCTTTCCTAAAGGCCTCCTTTACTGCTCCAGAGAGGAGGTAGTGAGTGTAGATAACTTAGGCAAGTGCGATATGATAACAAAAAATATGCAAAGTTAGTAAACGTAGCAGTGCAAAGCTTTTTTTTTTTTCCTGTCTGTGTCTAGTCTTCACTAGGATAACTTTCCTTTGAGTGTTTATTTTAGTTTTAGTTTTATTTCATTTCTATCCCACACCCATCTCCACAAAGGGACTCGGGGCAGCTCACAGGGAATATTAAAAAACATCATACAAAATACAATCATAATAAAATAAATTAAATAAATAACCCAGTGCTAAAATCCCATTAATTATAAAATACCCCAAAAATTTAAAATTTGGAAACTGTGGATGTTGGGCAGGGTGGGGTTAATGCTATTCTGGCTGCCCTGTTTTCTCTCCTAGATATCTGCTAGAATTGCTGGGTCTTCTTAAGCAGGAAACTACTATGCTTTCTTTGGGAAAATCAAAGACCTTTCCAAGAATCATTTCTCCAGATTGCATTATTTCTACCAGAAATACATGCAATCTCTCAAAAGTTTCTCTTGCAAGACACGGTGGAGAGACAAAGTTTGGGGGCTGTGAGGCATTCATTTTTCGTTGGCTTGAATGCAAAATGCTAGTTGGAGAAGATTGCAGTTATGGAACTAAAGGTGACAAAGGCTGGAGCCTGTTATACTAGTATGTGGGTGAGTGGGTGTGCGTGCGTACATGCAGGTTCATGCTTGTATAAGATTTTATACAAAGGAAGAGATTAAAAAATAAAAAGGAATAACAGGTCCAAGAAAAAGAAGAACATCCCCCCCCCCAAGTTATGAAATGTTATGACTTATTTTATTTCATTTTATTTTCTAAAACCTTAGTTTTGCCATTTCTACTAGCTCTGACTTCTAATGATCCACTCTTCCATTGTGGAAATTTTAATACTTTTCTCTCTTTGTGCATATAATAATTATTATACACTTTAATCTTTTTAAAGTATTTTCTGATTCAGTATACATCATTCCTAATTTAAACATGTTCTACGTTTTTGCAATATTAATCTTTAAAATTGTTTGTAATCATTGTATATTTTTATATACAAAATTTCTTAGCTTTTTCACAATTCCACGACACATAATAAAAACATTTCCTCATGTTTTTCCCATTTCCAACATTGATTTTATATATATAGATACAAATCCCAGTAACAACAGTAAGTGAGACCAGCTGACGAGGGCTAATGAGCCCGAAATGGTACCATCCTGGCCTCTTACAATTTAATCAGCAGTTAAAAATAACACATATCTATAAGACAATAGTAATCTCATGGGTGCAAACCAAGTTTGAGCGCAGCTGTAGTCCAAATACAACAGGATTTGTTTGCTACATAACTCTTCCGAAGACTTTCTGAAGTCAAGCAACATACAAACTTCCCATTGCTAGTCCCACAAGAATCATTACGTTCAGAAGTTTAAGTATTATAATGAATACACTACTGACTTAAAAGACATTTGTGCATCTTCTGATGGAAGAAGAATGCTTGATTGTATATACTTTATAGATTAGATCCCAGCCCTCAAATATGATATATGTATGTCATTATTCGTGCTATTTTATTAGAATTCCACACATCAGTTTTAAATAAAATAATGTTTCTGTAGTCTCACAATTCATACACAGGAAAATCAGGCTTAAGCCAATTTTTTTCAAAAGGAACAAAACACGAGAAGACGGTAAATTTGCCAAGAGTGCTCTTTATCTGGAGCTAAAACTGAGTGAATGCAGTGGCCCTCTTTTTACATAGGTTGTGCCATAATGTTATATTTAAAGAGTTCTGTCTCTATGACAGGTTGAAGAGCTGAATATGGAGAATGTCAGGCTGCTTCTGCAAATTGATAATGCCAGGCTGGCAACAGATGACTTTAAGCACAAGTAAGCAATAATGTTCTAGTATCTTTGTTTACACTGTCAGCAAATACTGTTATCACACAGGGCTGCCTATATATATTCATCATGGCCTCCTTTTGTAATCTCTTACTTATATTTGATTTTCCCATGCCAAAATTCTGATCTGTGCAGTTCAGGAATAAACATAGATTGTGGCTTTGAATTAAAATCAGTTCTGGATTAATGTTTAAATCAAGGTTAGGCTACCTCTTGGAGGCCAAGAGCTACAGTATTTTTAATAATTGGAGGGGGGATCATTTGTATTTTAATTTGCAGGAAACTCTGTTGACTAAAAAGAACTTGATTGCAGGATAAAAACTTTTGAAGAGCTGATTCAGTTCTTCAGATGTCTGAATTATAGAGTGCTAGTCTTGTTATTCAGCACCATGAGAAGTTGCATTTCCATTAGCTAAAATGTATATTAGCTGCCAACTTGGCAGAAAAAATGAGATACTCTACACTTTGGAAATATAAAGTCATTGTCTTCAGCCTCTTTTCCAGATCTGTAGTAATAATTTATGTTAAAAAAAGGCATGTGTCTACATTGCTATGCTCTTCACCCTGAATGAACCAAGTCCTGTATCTTGTTTGGATTTCTGCCCTCCCATTCTAGGTTTGAAGTAGAACACACTGCATGTGACACTGTCCAGAAAGACACACAAGGATTGCGCAAAATCATAGATGACACCAACTTCCTACGTTTGAAGCTAGAAGGGGACCTAGAATCCCTCGGGGAGGAACTAGCGCACTTGCGCAAAAGCCACGAGGAAGTAAGGCCTATCTTTGTACTTTGTACTTCCAGTTTCAAAAGATGGCTGTCTGTCTCTAGTCCATGTGTCCATCCAGTATCCTCTTAAAAATGTCAGAGATAGTTTTCCTCTTAAAAAAGGAGAGATATAGTTTTCTTATCCAACCAGAATTCAAGAACAGAAGAAAGGGAGGCAATTGTAAACATAAAAGAGTCTGCATTTATTTCAATAAATTTATGGCAAAATACACAGGCTGGTTCCAGTAGGTGATAGGAATTAGGGTGTGATGTTGGAAGCTACTTATTCCACTTCTGTCCACTGCAGGAGGTGAAGGCTCTCACCGCTCTGGTGGCCAACTCTGATGTAACAGTTCAAGTAGACAACCCACAGAAGCAGGACCTGAGTGAGACTATTGCTGAGATACGCAATCAGTATGAGCAAGTGGCTGAGCAGAATCGTGCTGATACCCAGGACTGGTACAGAACCAAGGTGAGGACTGGCAGAAAGTGGCTAAAAGAATCAAACAGCTCGATTTTTTTTTTAAACATCCACCTACCTGATTTCTGCTGTCCCTGGCTCTTGCAGGTTGACTCCATGTCCCAAGAAGCCAGCATGAACACTCAAGCCCTTGAGCAGGCTAGGAGTGAATTGTCAGACCTTCGCCGGCAGTTGCAAGGCCTGGAGATTGAACGCCAGACTCTCCAGAAAATGGTAAGGAATGCTCTCTTCCCTTTCTGTCTCTGTAACAGTTATCGATCCTGTTGGGCAAAGCGCTTTTCCTTCCACAATGATAAATAACTTGAGCGCTAGAACACTCTACAAGTTGTTGAGTCTTGTTTAACAGAATAAGAAGAGTTGGAAGGGACCTTGGAGGTCTTCTAGTCCAAACCTCTGCTCAGGCAGGAAACTCTATACCATTTTAGACAAATGAAATTAGGCTGCAATTGTGGACCCATATAACCAAGATAAATATGGAAAAAATCAACAGCATTTATCTTATTTTCATTTTGTGCCAGGAGTATCATCATCCTGAGAATGAGTGTAACCTGACTTCTTGTGCTCTTAACTCACTGTACATCTCTGTCATTTTTGACCATCATCTGTTTTGTACCAAATTTCTGGCTCAGCTGCAGCAGCAGTAGCAGCCAAAAAAGCTAATACAATCCATGACTGTATAAACCAAGGCATCAAATCAAAATCACATCAGTACCATTTTATAAATCTTTTAATAAGACCACATCTGGAATACTCCATCCAGATTTTGGTCACATTATAAATGTTGAGACTTTGGAAAAAGTGCAAAGAAGAGCAACTAAGATGATTAAAGGCCTGGAGACAAAAACATATGAAAAACAGTTGCAGGAACTGGATATGGTTAATCTAGAGAAAGGAAGCACTAGGGGTGACATGATAGCAGTATTTCAGTATCCGAGGGGCTGCCAGGAAAAAGAGGGGGTGGGTCAACTTATTTTCCAAAGCACTAGAAAGCAGGACAAGAAATCATGGATGGAAACTACTCAAGGAGAGAAGCCACCTGGAATTAAGGAGAAACTTCCTAACAGCGAGGACAGTTAACCAGCGGAACAGTTTGCCTTCAGAAGTTGTGGGTACTTCATCACTGTTTTTAAGAAAAGACTGGACAGCCATCTGAAATGATATAGAATCTCCTGCTTGCGCAAGGGGTTGGACTAGAAGATCTCCTAAGTCCCTTCCAGTTCTGATTGATATTTGAATCTGCATTAAATTAAAAATTTTTTTAACCAGATAACAAAAACCCGTGGATTCTGTTTCCATATTTGCAGGGAATCATGCCTCAACATGCCATTTGCTCCAGTTGCTCTAACTGATTTTTCAAGAGGAATGCAGCTTTAGACTCCTCCGTAGCAAAATTTGGGGTGGGGATGAGTTGCATACAATCAGACATATGCCTCCAAGTTTAGACATGGGTTTGTGGTTGTTGTTTTTTAGATTCTAAGGCCTTGCATTTTTCAACTCTAGATTAACACAAGGTACTCTATGATACAGGTGGACGCTCTGGAGAACATGCTGAAAAACACAGAAGATCACTATCTTAGTGGCCTGGCCAATCTGAACCAAGTTATTGCTAAACTGCAAGAGGACCTGGCAGCCTGTCGGGCTGATCTGGAGACCCAGTCCCGAGACTATGAAACACTTCTGGACCTCAAGACAAAGCTAGAGAATGAGATTGAACACTATCGTGTTTTGATTGAGGGTGTCCTAGACAGGTGATAATGGGATGGGTCTCTCTTTCCCCTACTCATCTTTCTTGGGTCCAAACCCATTGTCGATGAATTAAATTTCCTGGTTATTCTACTAGGGCCACAGAAAGTTGCACAAAACTCCAGACAAGAGTTGATCCAGGACTATTTTCTAATATTAGCCATTAAATGGAGTAACTGCAAAGCTATAAAGTGAGCCCTTGGAACATTTGTTTATTTAAAATATAAATTTAATATAAATTTGGCCCTGCATCATAATATATGACATTTGCTTATTCAAAAGGAAAACCAAAAAATATTTGATTATCCCAATGCAGGTTATATATTCTTCTCCATTTACAGATAGCAATGGGGCAGAAAATATGTCAGGGTAGGCATTTCCAAAATTGGAAAATTCTAATCAGTGAAACAGACATTACAATCTCTTTGTTGCTCTTAATGTAGCAAATTAAGGCAGTAAAGAACTTAACGTAAACTTCTCTGCTTCCTCATTCAGATCCATGTTTTTTTCTATTTCTATTTAAGGTTGCAGCCAAGTATATGATAGAAGAAGTGCTCCCTAGTTTAACTATTCTCTAATCAGATCAGATATGAAGGGGAGAAAACTATTCAACTTTTATCAGTAGAATATATGTTCAGATGCAGAGAAAGATTATGTGTATTTTAGAATGGCACAGATAAAAAAAATCTCAACAGTCTTTCTTTTACAACCTTTAGAGTGAAGCTGCTCTCTAGTGAATTTTATCCTATTGTTTCAGGATTCTTGCAGAATTTAATTGTGGCTACCTTGTGAAGTCAGGAGTGAATAGTTGTGTCAATTAGTCTAAATTCCTTAAATAGCACCTAGAAAACATTCTGTCTTCACAAAGGTAGCAGGTGTTTGTAGAACTTGATCTCATGGGTGTTGTGACACAGGGATAAACAAATATGTAGCAGGAAGCACGCCGGGTAAGCAAATTGTCTGGTGACAAAGCACACAACATTTGCCATGTTTTGTATTTGCAGAGGGGATGTGTTGAGCTCAGGAAAAGCAGGTAAGTAGCAGTGGAGACATTAGCACACATAGCTATCTGCTTCTGGCATCTGCTATTTGTCATTCTCATGATCCATTCTCCTGAGCTTTGGTGCTGCTTTCCAGAGTCATCATTTTAAAAAGGCAGAGGCTAAAGATTGTTGAACTGAATCAGTTCAAGTCCACAGGGACTGTAAGCATTTGCTCTTGCCAGAAAAATAGCACTACTACTTTTAGGAAGTCAAAGATTGCTATGCATATGCTCACAAAATCAATGAAGCCAATGCATTTGATAGTAGCTTCCTTCCAAGAAGTGGTGCGTGCAGCCTTCGTATAAATATAGAAAGATTAACAAAACACTCTTGCTCATTTTTTAAATGTGAATTTCAAAGTCAACATTGATTCTTTTAGAATCCTGACAGCACACACAGAATTTCCTATTGGTTATTCATTGTTAGCAAATCTAGCTTTAAGGATCTACATCATCTGGTTTAGATAATAGGCCTATGCTTTCCAAATGCTCTTCCTAGTCTGTAATTCTTACCTGCTCCTTTTGGCCTTCTTTCCAATCGCCTTCCCCATATGCCTCAAGAAATCCTGCTTAAAGGGGAAGGACACGGACGTACAGTATGCAAGTTTTAGGGAAATGTAAGATTACAAATGAAAAAGGACAACCAGTGTAAGAGGAATTTGTTATTCCTTTCCCCTGCTTGCTGTCCTTCCAGCACCAATGCAAAAAGTATTACCACCCTACTTCCCAGGTCTGCTAAACCTTTGAGAGGTGAATCTTGCTGCTGCTGCTGCTACAGCTGCTGAGTTGTACAAATACCATACTAATTTAATCCTAGTTCAAACATGGTCTGTCTCTAATCAATTCATATTTTTCCACTTTCTGCAGAGATCAGGAGCCAAAGAATTAAAAAGGTGGTGGTCTTCACACACAAAATTGTCAACGGGCAAGATGTGACCCAGAGATCTGAAGAAATAATTCAATAGGACTTCCTAATAGTTTACCATCAAAAAGTTTTCTGTTGACTAAAATAATAATGAGCAATTCAACATCCTGTTGCGATATTTGCTAACTGAATCATGTTGAGTTTTTTAAATTAAAAAGATATTACTTATAATATAGACAGAAGGTTACTTAAATGATAACCATATTGCTACTGATATTGTGTTGTTTATCTCTTTTCTGCTCTTCACAATATTTTGAATATGTTGGCATAATTCCTATATATTTAAAAGGAGTGGAACAGGCAAGTCCATATATATCCTCTAAAGACACAAAAAAATTCAAGGGTTTCAATGTAATTTTTTTCAGTTAGTCCATACTGATAATTTTCTATTGCACTGAAAATACAACATACACCTGAACTACAAATAAAAGGCATTTTATTCACTGTAATAGCATTTCACGTCTTCATGTGTATGAGGTCTTTGGTTCAAACTCACCACATTTTTCCTTCTTTGCCACCAGATATTTTTATCTATCAAGGGCATGCATTATATTTTATATTTCTCTCCCATAAACCTTTTCTGATTCTGTTGAACACAAAGAAGTAACAATGAATACCCCATTAACCATGCTGGGTAAGATAGAAAGATCTCCTTTATTAAGGAACCCAACAATATTTCTTCAGATACAGGAATTGTGAACTCAAAATACTTGGAAGAAAAACAAGTTAATATTGCATTATTACCATAAGAAATACTGCAACTCATAACCGGTAAACATATTGCAAAGCAAAACAGCTTGAAAAAAGGGGAGCGGGAAGGAGGAAAGAAAAGAAAGAAAAATGGATCAAAATGGAATTAAAGGATGTTTTCATTTTTTTTTAATTAAGTCCTTGCAAGCACAGCTCGATGCCACAGATCACTTTCCAAACTTGTGTAGAAAACATCACCCGATTACTTCCTTAAGAGCCCAGAGAGGTGCAATATTAAAAAGCTACGATTATCAGGTAGCAAGTGCTCCAGCCTTCTACCGCAGTTGTCCGATTCCACCTTGCCTCAGGCTTTAACGGGATGCAAAAGTCTTCCCCCTGGCAAGAAGTCAGAGAATGCAGGGTGAGGGTGGTTTCAGCAGGTCTTATGATTTTGGGGTTCTAAGATTTACCCATGTCCCATTTCTTTTATCCAGCAACAAACATTCAGAATATCATAATCTTACTACTATTCTTCTTATTGCTAACATAAATTTTCTTCAATGAGCATGAAGAATGAATGGAACGATTTGTTTATCAAAAATACACACTCAAAAGGCATTAAGTAACTCATATCCACTAAGAATTGTGGCAATCTAGTACATTTCACTTTTCCTTCTTTTCAAAGTTAGTACAGTTACTTTTACCCCTTTCATCTTCATTTCACCCCAGTCTTGCGTTACATCTGTTCAATAAGTCTCTATAAATTAGAGATGAGCCCATATTAAACTATTTTGAATGAAATGTCCTTATGTGGTAGAGATAAGTCCCTGACATATGACCATTTAAAGACAGTTCGAAGTTGCAACCTGTACTCATATTTATGATGGTTGCACCACCCCAGCAGGCATATGATTGCAATTTGGATGTGTGACAACTGACTCGCATTTACAATCAGTTTGCCACTTTTTTGGCAGTTTTCCACAAATTTTAGTAATCGTAAGTTGTGGAGTACCTGTATTGGAAAAAAATTATGTGCACCACACTTTTATAAATGTTCTCATATTTCTAGTTTACACACATAGACTGTGCCTGAATTCATGAACTTTGGTGAACAAATGTAGCCAATTACAAATATGAGCTTACCAGGCTAGGTAACATCTTCAGAGGAGTTTAGGGGATGTCAGTGTTCTTCTGTTTATAAGGGCTTCAGGTGTGGGTGTGTTAATCTGGTCAGGGTCATTGGGAGGTGAACTGGTGGGGCGAGGGTTGCAAGGGTTGGATGAGGGTCGGTGCTGTCTCTGGTTGGCTATGCAGTTGATTTGGATTCTGAGGGGTTTGTGACCCACACAACTTCCCTCCCCCAGCAGTTCAACTCAAATGACCTTGACCTGATATAACTTCTTTATCACAAGACCCATCACAAGACTCACTGACACCTCATACCTGACCCATCATAAGACCCTCACTTGACACACCCACACCTGAAGCCCTTATAAACAGAACACTGACACTGACATCCCCTAACATCTGAAGATCTGCTGAAGATGTTACCTAGCTTGGTAACAAACATTCAGAAACCAATCCAAAAGCTCGAAGAATGAATCTTTATCTTCATCCTACACCTGAGCTACAAATATTCACCACTACTGCAAATTACAAATATCTTTTTGTTGTTTTCAATTTTCAATAAAAATAGCAACTGAAGTAACCTCAGGTTCTTAAAGCTTTTTATTTTAACGAAGAAATGAACAATTATCTGTACTCATGAACACCCACACATCTTTTGTACTCCAGTTAGCTTGTTAAGATTAATGTAGCATAAATTTCCAACTGAAGGGAACAGCAAAAAACCATAGTGGCAGTATAAATAATATCTAGTTGGGCTGATAAGTATCTTACCAAAAAGAATTCATACTTATAATCCAAAGATGAAGGGAACTCAGGGATATAAAGCATTATTCTCCCAAATAAGAGAACTTAATTTTTACTTAGTGATTAAGACTTAGATTTCAGTCTCTCTCAGAAACAATATTAGGGATTTATGTGAAGTAAGTATCATGAACTTAAAAGCCTGGAAATATACAAAGGGGTACTAGAAAAGTTAAAAACACACAAATTATGCATTGACACTTTAGCCTGCAAATATTTAGGATTCAAGGATACAGCTACTAACCCAGCAAGATAATGCAATGGAGGTCAAGTTCTACAATTCATAAAGAGTTTGCTAAAGTAGTTGCATTTTAGATAATCATGATTTAACTTATTTAGTATTTATTTATTTCTTAGATTTATAAACCGCTCCCTTTCCCCAAAGGAACTCAGGGCGGTACACAGGAAATTATAAAGCATATAACGTAACAATTTATAAATATTTAAAATTCATAAATTTATAAAGTTTATAAATTATAAATTTATAAACTTGTAGCATTTATTCTTCTTCTGGAAAATTAACTGCAATCTATTTTGGTAAAAGCTCACTTGTTTGTGAACTTGTTCAATTTCAACTCAGTCCTATGTGAAATGAGTGAATTATTTTATTTTGATCTATCTATATATTACTGCACTAGGTTAACAGGAAGTTTAATCAAATTATTTCATAAATAAAGCAACTGTTTGGGGCATACATACATACATATATGCACCGATAACCAATTTCATTGTAATTTTAGTACAATGACAAGATGATGATGATGATGATGATTATTATTATAATATAGATGAAATGTGAGCAATAATAAAATGTTAAGTATGTTCTTCACATTTAGTCTCATTTTTAAGCAGATCTAATTTATACATGCATTATCCTAGTTTAAACACTAAAACATGACTATATGTGTTGTGTTCTTTAGGACTGCATTGTATCAACTATTTAATAGATCATGTAATGCCAAGAAAATTGAGTGCACTGTTCTGCAGATTTTGCAAGAATTTAAAATTGTTTTACTGCTTTTTATTGTTTTTATTTTTGAATGATTTTTTTTTACTGTGCAGTGTTTTATGTTTTTCACTTTGGACGCCATTCAGACTAACGTATTTCAGATGAGCAGCTATGCAAGCTTACTCGACAAATAAATCAGAAGAAACTGTCCCTTTATAACTCACGTGATTGTTTTCATTTCTTTCTTTTCTGCATCAGGCCGGGCACGATTCAGAACTTTGAGAAAATCTGATGTTTTTGCCCTCATGCGCGTGTGAATGTAAGCCTGCATTAAAGAAGAAAAAAACATACCTAAGGGCTCTTCATATTTCTTAAAATTCAAGCTACCATATTTTTCAGAGTATAAAACGCAGGCTAGTTTTTGGGGAGGAAAATAAGAAAAAAAATCTGCCTCTGCCTACCAGCGTACATCGGTATTCATCTGGTTAGCTTCAGCACATTAGCCTGATTCAGCACGAGCAACTGATTGGTGGGTGGATCGGCCTCCCGGAATACTCCCTATCAGCTGTTCCCAGATGTGAACTT
>JAPKID020000543.1:0-17661 GCA_026931265.2 Tropidonophis doriae | reverse complement strand
ACTTCAAAGACCCATACATTTTAAAAAGAAAAAAGAAAAAGACCACTGTAATTAAAATGATTGTGGTGCATTGTTATGTCTCATAATATTGTATGGCAGGCAAAAGAATCCGTTTTTTGTTCCTGTGCCCAATTATTTTTAGTATGGCCTCAACCAAAAACATTGGAAGTTGTCATGACAGCCATTTGGAGCCTATTAAATACAAGTTAGAACTTGGCAGTTTTCAGGTCAGCATAAATTCAGAACATAATACTGACTACTATGTAACAGATACACAGATCTGTTGCCTTGGTTTGTCTTGGTCTACAAACATACATATTTTGATTTGTTTCACCAATATGTAGGAACTAAATTTTGCCACTCCCCACTTCCAATTTTATTCTTATAAAAGTCATTTTGTGGAACTATCCAGAGACATCACTCAGCTTCATGGTTAAGTGTGTATCTGCTCACCAATCCAGGTTCAATGTACACAAGCCAGCTTGGATTATAATACATTTTTTTCAATATCTACTGTTGTATTTTTTTATTTAAAAACATTAGAATGATTTATTTAAAAATCCAACTTCAATTGTTCAATTCAATTTCTTTCATTTCAATCACAATGCTTAAAAGGCAGCAACAGATTATTCGGATAATTTGAATAAGAAATGTTAAAATATAAAAGAATACCATTCTAACAAGAATAATAGGCTCTAAATCTTAAAAATCAAGAAACACTGGGGAAAGCAGAAATTTCAAAACCACCTGTTGAAGAATGAAATTAATTCCAGCTGAGGCAGATCCACACAATAATTGGGCTACAGACATAGATAAAACTTTGACCTAGAATCCTATTTCCCAAAGTTCTTTTGGTAAATAAAATAAAGTGACAATCTTTCAGACCTTGTCTTACTATGTAAACAACAAACATCTTAAACTATGCTCAGGAAAAAAAGGACAATCTGGAAGATTGTGCAATGTAGTAACATTGTTTTAGTGCTGTTAAAAATAATCCCAAAGTAGTTTAAATATTCTGCACCATTTGAAGTATTAACACTTTTCAACATTAAGCCCATTGTAAAGTATGTTGTAATGATCAGCCTCTCTAGGATTCACCCACATCCTCTTAGTCCTCATGCAATCTATTACTTTCTGCAAACGCCTTGGCATCATTTGAAAATGGAACATAGAGCTAGCTATCATCTGAATAATCTCAATTCTCTGAATGTCTTATCAGCTGTTTTATGAAAATCAGCTACCAGATTCTGGTTGGAAATGATGGAGTTGTTATCAACACATCTAAAGAGGAACAGATTGGGGAAGATAGATATAGCTATTAGAGAGAGAAAAGGATTAAAAATAGAGTCATAGGAAAATGTCTATTGAATTTCTCAGTTATCAAGGTCGTGGTTGTTCCCAAGGTAGTTTTTCAAGAGACATTTGGACTTTCTGGTGTTTTTTTTTCTTTGAAGACATTTCACTTCTCATCCAACAGTGCAGGAAGCACAGCTCCACAATACAACACGAAAGATCTTTTAAATAACATATAACCTATGGGAATGTTTGCGTAGTTCTGTTTCATCCAATGTACAGGTAGTCCTTGACTTACAACAGCTCATTTAGTGACTATTTGAAATGACAAAGGCATTGAAAAAAGTGACTTATGACCATTGCAGAATCTCAAGGGTGATGTGATCAAAATTTAGATGCTTGTCAATTGACTCATATTTATGATGGATGCAGTGTTCCTGGGTCATGTGATCACCTTTTTCCACCTTTTGACAAGCAGAGTTAATGGGGAAGGCAGACTCATTTAACAATCATGTTACTAATTTAACAATTATAGTGATTCACTTAACAACTCTGGCAAGAAAGGTCGTAAAAAGGGGCAAAACTCACCTATGTCTCACTTAGCAACACAAATTTTGGCCTCAATTGCAGTCATAAGCCTAGGACTACCTATAGTCAAAAGAATTAGCTTCAAAGTTTAACTTCTGTTTTAGATTATTAGAATTGATTGCTTCTATTTTAGATTATTAGAACTAGTTTCTTCTCCAAACCTTGGCAAACTGTAATTAATCTTAACTAATAAGATGAAATGTATGTGTCTAATCATGGCACATTGGAACAGGAGGATTCTGCTGATGGCCCTGTTGTCTCCCAGAGGAACTTGTGAACGTGTCCCTGATTTTCTAATAGGACTGTTTTCTCTGAAATGATGCCTACTGAGCAATTTTCTACATCACTGTCACATTCTTGTCATTTGGAATAGTTGAGGATGTCATAGTAACCACGGGCCTCTCAATTAATGTGACAAGATATACTCATGACGTATTATTTGCTGGGAAAGATGAAAGTGATCTACAAAAAAGGCAGAACGAGAAGTTCAAAAGAACCGCATTATTGATGGATCACTACTCATAAACTTTGCACAGGAATGGAAAAAGGGTTATTAACACAGCCTTTGAAAATTACTAGATTCTGCTGCCACAAGTCATGGTGATCTTGATGAAAATCTGGTTGATCTGTGGAACAGGGATAGGGCAACAGTTGACAGCAGTTGATATAATCAGTCCCAAGCACCCTCTCATACTGCATGAAGTCCAGGTTTTGATTTTCTGGGGAGCTGACAGCAGTGTTTGAGTAGATAATTAGTGTAACAATGGAAAAGGACTTAGCATTAAGCTAGCAAAGGATCAAAGGATGGTCCATACATTTATTACATATCGTTTGGATTATTGAGCTCTAAGGGGATTGTTTAGTTTAGAATGTTAGCAACATTATCTGGGTCAGGATGCAAATGTGGACAGTTATGTTCAGATTATTCACTTTGATATTTTTGAGAAGGAACAAAAAAAAAGAAAGGCAGCACCATGGAGAGCTCCAATATGGGAAGGGGGACAGGGAAGGGGGGAGCTATTGAAAGCCAGAACATTACATACGATTCCCTGACTGAATCTTGTACAGGATTTTAGCTTTCATTTGCTTTTATCCTATCCTAAAAAGGATCTTATCTTGATCTGTACTAAATTGACTGTGGTATGATGAAGATTTTAATATTTGACAGTGTTAATCTGTCCTCCTCAAGACCACAATGGGAATTAGGCTCAGGGTGATGCTGTTTTCCTTCTCTCCCCCGCCTTAGAAGGAGGTTTGAAGCTAATTCAAAGAGATGCTTCTGATGCCAAATCCTCTCACTGGTCAGAAAGACTATACCAATAATTTCTTGTTTTAGAAAAAGGAATTAGATTTTAGAATCAAGACATATCTCTATCATTAGAACAAGTCAGGCATCTTCCAGTGAATAAGGTTATGGAAGAAATAACATTATGGAAGAGGTACTGGTATAACTGTAAATATTTTGCAAAACATTTCCCTGATAAAATAAACAACTAATAATAAATAAAACAATAAGGAATTGGACTAGAAATGAGAGAGGACCTAAGTTTCACTCTCTGCCTCTCTGTCAGGTGGAAGCAACCAGAATCACTTGTGAAAACCCTCCAGGTCATAAGTTCTGGAGAGATTCAGAGAGGCAGCCTACATGACAGCTCTTCATTTTTTGCCACATCACTGGTTCCACTATTTGCAGAGCCATCTTCAGGCCACAATTTTTTAAATCCAGAAGTCACAATCTTTGCTTTTTAGAGTAAAGTTCTAAAGCAGTGACATAACAAATATCAGAGTCTTCTTGCATTTATTTATTTCTTTAGGATCCTTTCTAATCTGATTTCAGTTCTGATTTAAAAAGAGAAACAGTTTTGAATCTCTTGGTAAGATGATTAATTTTGAACATAAGAAGTATTATTGCTCATTTTGAAGCCTTTTATCTATGGCATTGTTCATTGTAACTTTCTGACAAAGGAGATATTACAGAGTTCTGACCAAAAGCATATTCAAATTTTATACCTGGTGTGTGTGTGTGTGTGTATCAGTGGTGGGTTGCAGGTGGTACACTCTGGTACAGGCATACCGGAACCATTCCGGTATGGTGCTCCAGAGAGCCTATCCACCCACCCGCGCTCCTTACCTGTCTTTAACATCTTCGGCACTTCCGCACATGCGCACACGCATACAGCGCCTGCACGATGCTCTGCCGAGCAGCTGGAGCGTTGTGGATGTGTCTCTGGACAGTAAGATGCATGCACTTGTGTCCATGTGGACGATGCCAGGCCCGTTCTAACCATACCAGTTGGAACGGGATCCAGAACCCACCACTGGTATGTATATATGTATGTGTATACATACATACACATACATACATACATATATAAATAAAATTCACAACTTCGAAATCCTGCTCATAAGACTGTCTTTATGTCTGTTTTTAATAGAAAATAAATTCTAAAGAATGTGAAATATGCTTTATACACTAAATCAATTCCTATTGACAGACACTGAACACCCTAACAAAGATTATCCAAAGAACTACATCAGATCATGGTTATTGTATCAGTTGGATATGGGTATATAAACATGATATATACTTATAGTCTTCATACATATTTATCCATGTTAGCCAAGCTTAAATGCTCAACTAGATAAAATATCTCATTTATTGTGTGAATATGTCCATATGTTTTATATGTAACATGAGCATTCTGCCTAACACTGACATCCGTTATTTACCATATAAGCCCAAGAAACACAAAACATAATTTTAAAACAGCAGTTTTTACTTTTATACTTTTTACCGAAAATAGTATCTTCAGATGCATCTTTTAATAAAAATGCCACTTAAATTCATTTAGAAAGTAACTATCATAAGCTTCTCTGCATGAAATTTACATTCCAATCCCAGCTACAAAGCTCCACACATTGAACTCATTTAACTGCTCCTAAATTAACTTTTGAGAATTTAATTCAAACATACCCTATGGATTCCTCTGAAAGCAAAATTAAGGTGTTCCTCAGTAAATTCTTACAGAATTAATAAAGAACTTTACAAAAGAGGTAAATAGTAAGAATTTTTGAAGCTCATGAGAAATCTCTACAGGGATGTTTTGGTAGATAAAGGACAATAATTCATGGCAAAAAGCAACATGTTGAATGAGTTTCTTAGAAAATAATGATAAAGCTGTCATATCGTAGAATTATTTTATCTTAAGAAAGTATGTGAATGTATGTGTGTGTATAATTAACAGACATCAATGCAGTAATATTTGAAAAATTGCTACCTATATGAAGTCAAAGCGAGCTTATTATAGAGAGTAAATGAAAACATAGTATTTAGAGGGACTAAAGAGTGACCCCCTCCACATATTATTATACTGTAATTCTCAGCATTCCCAAAACCATCCACACAGGCTGGAGCTTCTAGGAATTGTTTGGAAACATTATTTAGAGGCTTTGGTTATTTATCCTGAAGTAGCAGGGGGGAAGCATTAGGTATCTGTCAGCAATCCCCACATCAGTGTGCTAGACTTCTTTCTGGAATCTCAGTTCTTACACTTCCTTCTGAGAGAAAACTCCACACAAGCGTTCTTTAATCTGTGGAGTCCTTGGTGCTCTCTGAACTTGGTTGTTTTCTTGCAGATGTTAGTTGCCTGAACTGATTGCATATAAGTGATATGCAGTTTTGTTTCCTCTTTGTGTGTTACGCTACTGAGTAAACCAGGTTTACTAATGCTGATCAAAAATAATGCTTCCAAGATCCAGACAGCTCCAGGCTGTTGATTCCTGATGTCCAAAGACATTTGAGCTTCACAACTAATGTAATACAAAATGCAAAATTCATATTATTCATGTGGAAAAGGATGAAAGTTAATCTCTAGGGTGTATTGTTCAAAATGTTTGGCTCAGAGGAGTATGTAAATATTGTAAAATGAAGCACTACAGTTTTTAACAATAATGCAGAATACCAAAGTGGCACAGCTGACTCCCATTGGAACAGAGATATCTTATTAAATCAATCAATCAATCAAATTTTTATTTGTATACCGCTCCCTCTCCCCAAAGGAACTCGAGGCGGTTTACAGAGAATCATAAAATACATAAAGATGAAACAATATAAATATCTAAAATGTAAGTAAACTATTTTAGTCCTGTGCTAAAAACTTACATTCTAGTAAACTAAAACTCAATAAATCCCATAAAAACATAAGTATATATAATGTATGCCATGTATGCCAGTGGGAGAAGGGGCATTAAATATGCATCGGGGTATCACATTTATTTATTTAGCGCATGGCGAGGACATTTTATAGACTTGTCTTCAATCTTAGGATGCAAGGATTTGGGTTGCAACACCACAGTTTATTTCTTTTAACTGGATACTTATTCCAGATCACAATATTCCCAGATTACAAATGATATTTGTAGACCCTGAATAATTTAGCACATACTGTTTTTTGTCATAGCAGCACCAGACAAGAGACTGCAGATTATTTGAAGGTTTCAGGAGTCACCAGTTTATTGCACTTATAATTTCCCATTGTACCAAAGGAGATCGGGTTTTCCTGTACTTCATGCCAGATATCTTATTTGTTCATCATTTAGAGCTCATATACAGTGTGTGTGTGTGTGTGTGTGTGTGTGTGTGTGTGTGTGTAAGCCTGAGCTTCTTTTTAAAGAATTCAATCACAAAATCATTATTTTATTCTCGTTACAACTCTCTGAGGAAGGTTAAAGCAAAAAGCTATATTCATATATGCCATAATTTGTTTTGTTTTATTTTTGTCTTAGAAATTGCATCAATTATTAAAAATAGATTATGTGGATTGCAAAAGAATTATCTTGGTGTGGTGGGTTTTTTTTAGCTCTTATGTTATGTGTTTCTTATGGTAGAATCTGAGTAGAATCAGGAATTCACAAGATAGTGATTCCTGGGCTTTTTCAGGCAGCCAATGATTTTCACCTAAATGAAAGTCCTTCCATACTTCAGTTAAACTAACCTTGTGAGGCTTTGTCTTATTGATATCAGGCCAAAAGACTGTATGCAAATTCATACAATCTTTCCCTATGATAAAGTTCAAACGTGATTTGAGATTTAAAGATATGGGCTTGTTGGTATGTGCAGCAAAATTAAGGAGAGAGAACACAGATAAAATTCTGAAATGGTAAAATGAATGACAACATTTCAAATTAAAGTAGAGGTACTATTTTAAATCTAAATTTATTCTATTTTATCTGAATTTCATTTATGAATTAATTTTATTAAAAGTTAAAATGAACTAATGCAGAAGATGGAAAGGGACAAGAAGAGAAAGGAAGGCTAGGGAGGAAAGAAAGACGTATAGAGAGAAATGATGAAAAGAAACAGAAAGGAGAACCTTCCAATTTCTTCTGCAGCCTCAATGATGACAAAGTTATCTCTTACTCTTTGGTTACAAAAAGAAGCAGTTTTCTACTCTCTATTTTTTTCTAATCATCAAAACCACAAGTCATAAATGCATTTTTTTTATTTCATGCAAAAAGGAGTCTCCATACATGTAGTGCATCTTTTCTATAATTAAATAGGTTAGTTTAACCATCTTTGCAAGTTCTATTATCTTCACCAACTATTCTTCTATTGTGAATAGGGTTGTATCTTTCCATTTTTGAACGTATAATAATATCACTGCAGTTGTCATATATAAAAGCAAAGTTTCATGACTTTTTCTAGTTTCTTTTCTATTAATCCCAAAAGAGAAGCCTTCAGTTATTATACTTCAGTTTTTAAAATCTTCTGAATCAATATACATACATACATACAAACATACATACGTACATACTTTCATACATACACACTGGTCTTGTTGTATTCGGATCTTTTCCCGTGTAAGATTGTTACAATCTTATATGGGAAAAGATCCAAATACAACAAGACCAGCATATCTATACCCAAGAAAATCTACGAACACACACATACACACACACACATTTTATATGCCAACAAACGAGCCCCATCCACCCCCCAGGCCGTTACGATAAAAAAGAACAACGAACACACAGCCAGCAACAATCAGCATCGATCTACCAATCATGATAAAACTACACAGCCAAACAACCCACTTGCAGAAACAAAGGCAACACTCCACCCCACCCCACCCAAGATTTATAGAAAGATGGCAGTTCCAAAGCCGAAGATACCAGCATGAAGATGGTGAGTGAGACCTCGCCGAAACATTGCCAAGACAATCTCAATCTTACACAGGAAAAGATCCGTGTTTGGCTTTTTTACACAGGTTTGGCTTTTTTACACATCAACGAAACATGATAAAATGCCCATGTTGTTAACATTTCCAGAAAAGATTCAAGATTCCTTTATACATTCTAAACCATTTTTCCTGTGACAAATACCAACAGTATATAATTTCTCTTAAATGATACAATAAAACTTTTTTTAAGATTAGAAAATAATGTAAATTTCATTCCTTTCAGTCACATATTTTCTTACTAGTTCCCATTGATATTAATTTATTTTATGGTTTGTAGTCCACTTCCTTGGCCAGAAAGCATTTTCAAAGCATTTTTTTGCTAATCTAGATAAATAAATCACCTACTCTCACCTTGTCTTGGCTGAGCTCAGTTTATTGACGTTCACAAATTATTACCATGCATTACTAGCTACAGGAACTGATTAAAAAACAGGCTTCCACACTTGAATTCAATAAAAAAAGTAAAGTGCAAGTATATGATATTGGTAACACACAGCACATTCAAATATTAAGTAGTATAGAGGAATATAACAATGTTCTATGCCAAAATAATACATTCCAAAATAATACATTCCAAAATAATACATTTCAAAAGTATAACCAATAATTCCTGTGTAATAAGTTATTAATCATCAAAGGAGCAATGGAACTAAGGCAAGACAATGCTTATAGTTCTTCTCTGTGCAAACATCATTCCACAGACTAACAGACTAATATTTATTTATTTTCAAAACAAGGGACAGTTTAATCCAAGATGGAAATTTCCTTTGGAGCAAAAGTTATGTTGAGAATCATTCAGAATTACTATCCTTGATCCACAGTTGCAAGTGGCAAATTCCATTCTACCATACCTTCCTCTGCAAATGTGGACCACGCCAAGGGTGGCATTCACTTACCTTCGCTACTAGTTTGCAAATATGAGTGCATGCATGCGCAGAGCATCAAAAATGGGACGTGATGACATCTGGGCGGGCGCTACCACTACCGGTGTTATCGAATTGCCTGCACTGAATAGAACTGGCTGAATACCACCACTGTACCATGCTCAGTTTCCATGTTCTGTTGTAAACATCTTGCACAACACTATCTTTCACCCTTGAATGCCTAATCTATGTTCAGATTTCTACTTTCCATGCATACATAAGAAGGTCTATATCCACTGAATAGCTGTTTAATATTCAGGTACAGTCATTTGATTACTTTTAACTGAGCATGTCAAAATAAAAACCTAGCTATTGATTACTATAATGAGCTGGACTAGGGCAGCTGCAGAATTTATGACAGGAAATTATGGGAATGACAACATGCAATATACATGCTCAAATATTCTTACATTGTTAAGGAATGAATGAGCCAGCAGGGTTCCAAAGAACAGATGAGCATTAAAAATGGAATGAGTATGTCTCATAAATGTCTCATGGGCAGCAAAATGGTATTCAAGTATTAGCTTAAAATAAGCACGATCAAGATATTTTCCATTCTCCACTCCTCAGACAAAGTATTGAGGGTCTATCTGCAGTGATGGACTTTTATCAAGTCTGTAGCTAGCCTAAATGGCTTTGGTGGACACACCCAAAAAAGTCATAAAATATAGCTTACTTGCTGAGGATAATTTAAAACAGAACCAAAAAAAATATCAGACAGGGAGATGAACTCTATTTTTGGAATGATCTATAATTTAGGGTTTTTTCAAAGAAATAGTTCCTAGCACTAGCAGTGCTTCAAAAATTATCTCTTTAATAAATCTTTTCTTAATAAGAAAAGGCATGGTGGGAAAACACAAGAGGATTGTAAACAGAAGTGAGCATCATCTGGGACCCTTGTAAAATAGCAAGAACGCGGCAGAATGATTGCATATTAAAAGGATTGCTGGAAGCACCCAATCTACTCTCCGTTAAATGTACATACCATCATTTCATTGATTTGCTTTTGCTTGCTAACTCTTCCAGCTGTGAACAAGTTCTTTGTGTGAAAAACAGGCTGTTTGTTCCATTTCTGGCATTGGTGCTCATTTAGTGCATAAAAGTGGAGGGTATAGCTGGTCTTCATCAGAAATTTTAACTGGTAAACTTCATCCCCCCAAAAAACCATGAACACTGCACTTCTCTAAGCCTTGAAATCTCTAAGAAAGGTGAGCATGCACAGTAAACCCAGTTTGCAAAAATCTTTGGGCCAATCAGATGAGTTTGAAACCTTTCTAATTGTCATCCAAATAACCTTAGTTATGAACCTTACTGAAAACACTTAGACAGTAGAACAACCCTGAGCTGTTCCTTGAGGAATTGTGGGCTCCTCCCTATAAATGTTAACTCCAGAATCTCACATATCAGTCCTTGGAAAACAAGGAAGTTATTGTCACTGTGACCATATTGTGGATTCCTATGGGCCTAGTGATTAAGATGCTGGACTCATCAATCAGAAGTCTGGCAGTTCAAGGCCCAAGTACTGCACGACAGGGTGAACTCCTGTCCTTGCCCCCAGCTCCTACCTACCTAGCAGTTACCTAGTACACTTTGGTGGGAAGGTAATAGTGTTCCACACACTTTGGCATATAGTCATGCTAGCCACATGATCTTGGAAGCATCTTCAGACAACACTGGCTCCTTCAGCTAAGAAATGGACATGAGGAATGCCCTCTGGAGTCAGAAATGACTAGACAGGAGAAACCTTTGCCTTTTTATAGACATCTTAGTAATCACTGTAATGTCCATCATTAAATCACACATTTGACTTTGTGTATCACTGGTTCTTTTCAGTTTAAATTCATGTGGTGATCATTTGTCAGGAGGTCATCACAATTGGCAAGGCATTGCTGGCATACACAGCATGTATGTTTGAATTTCAGGTTATCTGTCAGTCTTCTTTTGCATCGTAGATTGTTAAATTACTTTCTCATCACCCTGAAGGTAGTTGAGAGCTGATGAAGTATATTTTATAGCCCAAAAGATTGGAAGGCCATAAAAACATATTAGCTGTCAGTCAGTGGGGCAGACTTGCACATGAAGTGGCGAGTTCTCCTTTGTTGGAGATCTTTAAACAGAAGCTGGATGCTCATCAATCAATCAATGCTGTAGTGGATCCAGAATTGATTGAGTAGAGCATACGACCTTTCATATCTCTTCAAATCTTATCATTCTATCATTCTACGGTTCTACCAAAACTGAAGGCAATTGTTTACAAATTGATGTCATTGAACCAATCAACAAAACAAAGAACCCATGTGACATAAGGAAAACTGTGGAAAATCCCATTTTTTTCTCTCAATATGGGATGTGGCTCTAAACATGATGCTTTAGAGAGGGCTTGTATCCTTTCTTTCTGACCTTTGAAAAAGGAGAGCAAGCATAGCTTTGCATGGAAACACTTGCTAGAAGAAAGATGCCATTTACAGCTGAAAAGCTGAGCATTTGAGAACTGCTAGTCCAGCTAAGGAAGCCCTGGGTACACATTGCAATTCCTTGGAGACTTTATTGCCAGCAACAGTGTAATTAACTAGGAATGACTTTGGAAAGAATGGACAATTACCATCTTATCTGTTTCTCTTTCTCTCTCTCTCTCCTTCCCTTCCAGACTCTGCCAGGGTTGTCAAACAGAGCCTTTGTTTGGTGGTGAATTGCTTTGAGTTGCTTTATCCCTGTGTATAAGAAAACAATGGCAACAATGCCTGGCACTTCTGTGGCACTGGGCACTGTTGAAATACTGTCCAAGTTTCTCCTTAATAAATTTTCCCTGTCTCAGGCTGGGAGACTGACAAAAGTGTATTTGGTTTTGGGCTTGTTCAGTTTTATGCAGCCAATCTCATTTTATTTGTCTTTTCTATCCACGATAATACCACTTATTATTATGGAGTGCCTATCAAAGCTTCAGGCTTGAATATCCTTCTCCCCCAAACAACTTCAATTATTCCCAATGTTATCAGTTTGGAGTGAAGGTCTTCAAATAACCAAGACTATTCCAAGATAAAGAATTCAAAACTTACACCCTTTGCTGAATCAAGAAGGTGTAGGCAAGAAGAAATGAGGTTTCTTTTTATAAAAGCAGGTTAAAGTGAATAATGATCATGGTTAGCCTAAGGCTAACTGCTAATTTCTCAGCTTCGGTATTGTTCATCTGTAAAGCAGAAATATCATTTGAATCTGACCAGGGCTGGGCTTCAAAAATTTTAGCAAGGGGTTCTCTGTCCGGTTGCTGGGTGGGCGTGGCCATGGTGGGCATGGCCTAGTTGGCCTCCTGCACCATGATGGGGTGGTGTTTTTGCCCTTACTGAGCTCCAGAAGCTTTCCTCGAGCCTCTGAGAGGGTGAAACAGCCTTCCCAGACTCCAGAGGCCCTCAGGAGGCTGGAAATGGGCCCATTTAGGTAGGCCTGTTTTGTGCTCACCCTGAACCTCCTTGCAAGCCCTGCACTTATCTGCATCCAAAGCAGGCCACGTGGGGACTCCTGGTAGGGGAGGAGCTGGGTAGGTTGGGCCAGCCAGGAGTGGGATTTGAGGGTTCTCTGAACTGCGCAGAATCTTAGCTAGAGGCTCTACCTAGAGGCTCTCCTGAACCCTTGTGAACCCCCAGCAGCCTACCCCTAAATCTAACTCAATCTTTGGTCAAATTTCTTGGCCAGTTTCATAAAATGTTAGAATTCTTTCTTTGCCATCCATATACGATGAATCAAGCATGTCATTTGACTTTGCTCTCAGAGCCAGCCTCCACTTCAGAGCTGGTTTGGTATGCATCCATTTGAATTCTAATGTAACAACAATAACAACAGCTCCAATACACATAAGGTCTATTTGTTACTAATCTAAAGCACTGCACTACAGAACTGGTATTTTTAAGAATTGGTGCAATGTTATGCTTTTTTATTTCTAAATTAATTTCTCTACAAGGAATAGGACCATGGATGGCGAACCTTTTTCACCTCGAGTGCCAAAAGCACACACACTCGCACTATTGTGCATACTTATGTGCCCACCCCCATAATTTAATGCCTCCCATGCTGTGCCCCCTGAGAATACATGTGTGACACCCCCTGCTGTCTAGCGCATATAAACATGGCTTTTTTTGGAGCCTGGGGAGGAAACAGCCCATTTTCTGACTTACGGTGGGTCTGGTAGCTCCATTTTTTGGCCTCCCTAGGCTCCAGAAGCTTTCTAGGAACTTAGAGAGGGCGAAAAAAGGCCCAACACACAAACCAGATGTTCAGGAATGGACTTGCAGGTTGCCCGCTGTTGTTCTCCTTCTGGAAGCTTTAGGAGGGTCAAAAATGGCTGAAAATCAAGGCCGAAAATCAGCTGGCCAGCACGCTCATGTGCGCTGGAGCACTGGAGCTGATAGGGCAACGCCTCGCGTGCCCTCAGAAATGGCTTTGATTGCCACCTGTGGCACCCGTGCGATAGATTCGCCGTCATGGGAATAGGTTTTTATGGTTGAAAGGTTAAATTAGCCATCCATCCTATGATTCTTGCCAATTTCCCATTTGTAAAGTTTGATGCCAAAGCCATATATTCAGTTAGTTTGCATAGTGTCTTTTACATTATATAAACGGGAGAGGGGTGCACTCCTCCCATTCTATGCATCAGTATGATTTATTGTACTGATAATAGAAATAACTTCCCCAACTTTTATATTATCTACAGGCATGGTATATAATGCCTGTAAAGGGGAGAGGGGGCGGTATAAAAATATAATAAAATAAATAATAAATAAATATAGGTTTTCCACCTTCTTATCCTCATAAGAAACTCTATGAAGGCCAGATTTATTTGACTGGTAGTATTTTAAACAAGCCAGAATAACTTTTGCACCATGTTTAATGGCTTCAACTGTTAGATTTAACATAGAAGCACCATTTGAAAAATTCAATATAAATTACATTCTGGCCAATATAACTTTTCAAATTTCATAGTTGTAAACTGCAAAAGTAAAAATAGTTCTAACTATTAATTTTGAATGCATCTCAAAGTGTTTTTCTAATCAGTTTAGCTGCTCTATTGGTCATGCATTCATAGCTCTCTTATGCAAATAACATACAGTAACAACATTTTTTTTCTTTTAATAGCCTTTTAACATATTTTCCCTTATGTATTGTTCATCAAGGTCTCTAATCTAATTGAGCAATGTCTTTAAAAATGTGAATAAAAACCACCAAATAGGTATATGTATGGTTTTTTTTCTATCAAAATAATTCTCCCCACCGTTTTCCATTAATAATTCCATTATACATTGAAATTGTTTGGTAGAATGAATGAGAACCAACTGCAAAACAAATACCTGAAGAAAGAATAAGAGGGTCAGGAAGAAGAGGAATACTGAAAACATTGTGATAAAATGAAGTTGATGTATATCTCAAGTTGACAAACTTCTAAGCGAGATTTTGGCAATGAATCTTGGCTCTCCAAATATACCCGGTTCAGCTCGTATACGATCTCTTTCTCTATTTTCTCATTCGCCTCCATTTCTGAACTTGGTTCTCATCTTCCATCTTTTTGGTTAATGTTAACTGGATGGGAGAAACCCAGTAGAATGCTAAACATGAACTCTAACAGTGATGGGAGGCCTCATTGAAAATGATGCTCAAGAGAGCATTATTGGTAGAAACCCTTTGTGTAGTCCAGTTCACCCTTAAGGAGATGAAGTTTCTGGGGAAAACGAGGCCTTTAGAACAGAGAAGCGCTGGTAAGTGTTCAGCAGCAGAAATAGATGGTAGTCATAGGTGGTCTGAAACAATGATATCTAAGTAGAAGACCATAAACTAAGTTATTATAAGTGAACTCAGCTATACATCATACCAACTATTTTAATGGCAGTTTATGTAGTAATAAAGCTATTGTTTTAAGATGTCATATTCTATATCTGACTATGAATGATGGGGACAAGAAATCTGGAAGATTGCACCCAACTGCTAAAATAAATTCCAAAAATACGCCATGTTATGGGACTCTCTTACAAATGAGAGTTTGGCTTATTTTTAGTTCTGAAAAACTTGCAGAATGAGTAGGCAAACTGCTTCAGGGATGGAGGGGAGGCCACGAAAGAAAATGAAAAGAGATCATCTATCATCAGAACAGCATCCAAACCTCTGAGACATGATAGGCCATTTATAAAGTCCAAGGAGGTGTTTCCCAAGGCTGTTGTAAGAAGTGGACGCAATGTGACATTCAGACAGATAGTTGAGCAAGTGCATGTTATGGCAACAAGTGTAGCAAAGAAGAAACAAAGAGTATGATATCTGTTCTACAAAAGTGACAGATAAGAAGATGGATGTTTCTAAAATACTCCATGCCCAACTGATCAGACCAGTTGTTAAAGAAGAAAGGTCAAAGTTTTCTGAGCAAAATGAAGATTGGAAGAAGGTTGAGAGATATGTTATTTTTACCTTGTCAAAAGTAGCCCTTGCCATCTAGGAATTTAAGAAAATATAAAAGGCAATGCATGAACTATATAAAAGATACAATGAGAGAAAGAACAGCTTGCATAAATTGACCTGGTGTAAAGTAAGTGTAGCTATAGATCCTTTCCTCTTTTTTCCTGCTTTCAAATTCTTTTGCCCACCAGTTTTTCATTCTTTTTTGTGTTTTGCAAAATTTTGCTGACATCCCCCCACCCCCAATGGTATTCTTATTTCAGATTAAAACATTTCCACTGATTTGTATACAGTAGCATACAAATGTGGCATAAGGACGCTATACTCAACTGTGATGCTGGCAACATTACAAAAGCTCATATGGAAAAACTGTTCTTGTTTGGAAACTATGCAATTGTCATGTTTTATAAATTGCATTAGATGCATTTCAATTCAGAAGTATGTTTTTAAAGCCTTGCTTTTTTAAACAGCAATGTCAAAAGAGTCTAGACATATTCCATCAAGGCATTTGTTGTCAACACTTTGCTTCCCATCCTGATCATAACAATATATGTGTGTCTTTAAAATGCCATAAATGCCTGTAGATGAGAGCAATAAAAGAGATTTTATAAAATAGAATTGTAAAAACAAAGGACAAAAGAGGGGTCATAGAACAGTGATGGCGAACCTTTTTCGCTTCGGGTGCCAAAAGCATGTGCACGCACTTTCACATGTGCTCATATGCCCACCCCCATAATTTAATGCCCCCATGCCATGCCACTTGCACATGTGCACATGACCCATGCCCCTGCTGTCCTGTGGCTTTCTTGGAGCCGGGGGGTGGGGGTGGGCAAAAATGGCCTCCCTCACCCCTGGAGGCCCTCCAGAGACTGGAAACGGCCCGTTTTCCAACTTCTGGTGAGGCCGGTGCATCCGTTTTCACCCTCCACAGGCTCCTAGAAAGCTCCAGAGGCTTTCTAGGAGCCTGGGGAGGGCAAAAACAGCCCAACGCACAAACTAGAAGTCCATTCTTGAACTTCCAGTTTGCATGTTGGGCAGTTTTTCGCCTTCCGGAGGCTTCAGGGAAGCCTCTGTAGGGCAAAAAAATGATCAAAAATCAAAGCTGAAAATCAGCGGGCCAGTCTCAAAAAATCAGAGACAGAGTAAGTTCTTTTCAGAATCCACAATGATATTCACACTGCTTATAATGGACAATTATTTTTGGATGGAGACAGTTCTTACAAGTACATGCAAATCATCCAGATTACTAGCCCAAAGTCAACCAGCTCTATCATATTCTAATTTGGGGGGTGGGTGTGGGTTGCAGATAAAGAGAGCAAAGTATTCCTTATTCTCAACTCTGTATGCTATTAGTCTTTTACCAGTATTGCTATCCGATGAGACCTGTTTAATTTTCCACAAATGATGCTTTGACTTTTCTGGCATGCTAGAATTGGATTGGACAGCCATATCAGACTATCACATAGTCCAGATAACACTAATGTAATTCTAATGTGTTTTTTAAATTCTAAAATAAAAATACTGTACAATTTAGTAGATTTTATGTTTCATACACAGGAAAGGATGACTCTTTCTCACATTAGTCTTTTAAACCTGTATGAATATTTTTTTTAAAAAAATCTTGGCCACGGTCCAGACAAAAGGAGGAATGCTAACAAGCCAGTGAAATGTAGGCTGCAACCCAACACATATTTATATAAGAATACATCCCACTCAGCATGTCTGAATAAATCTTCTAAAGAGTGTAATGTTAAACATTGGTTAGAAGCTAAAACATGCATTTGTCTGAGTAAGCCCATTGCTCTTAATAGGATCATTCTAAAACAGACACCCACTGATTTAACTGGAACTTAAACTTTTAAAAAATCATACCCAACTTCTGGCAAATGTTAAAAACAACTTATAACTTGTTTCAGGAAAAAAAAGAATAGATTAATCAATATCAAAAGTATTTATTTTATGCCTGGGTGTCTAATGCAGTTGATTACTTATTTTCAACAAATGGTTGCATAACTAGACAAATGAAAAACAATATTTGTATACACATAGAAAGACAAAAATCTACCCAGGGAGGACTAACATATAGAGGATGGGTTCTAATAAAACTTCTCTTTTTCCACAGAGTTGCATCCCTCAGCACCATACTTATTTTTTTCCTGGCCAGGATGAACGCTTCTCTTTTCATT
>JAPKID020000542.1:0-17669 GCA_026931265.2 Tropidonophis doriae | reverse complement strand
GACTCCAGAGGATGGTAGAGGACAGGAAGGCCTGGAGGAATGTTGTCCATGGGGTCGCGATGGGTCGGACACAACTTTGCAACTAACTACGAAGAGCAGATCTCAGAAATAGTAATGTACTCTGAAGTAAGTTGCTCTTTTGAGTACCCCAGTTCCTACAGAAAGCTCTGATCAATACTAGTTGCTATGAATATGCTCAATAACTTCCAATATTTAAGCCTCTGCCTGAGAGCAGTCAAGAAGAAGAAGGACTTCTATGTCAGCCTATTAGCAGAGGCATTTACAGTATGAAGAGGGAATGTCAAAAACCAGGATAGTGGACATAATTCTGTGACAGAAGTTCCACTATTTTTAATATGTATGGAGTTTTATAACTCAGTTGTATCTGCCATTTTGCTTTTTGGAAGCCCTGTGGATGCCCTGGCCTGTGAGTCTCCTTGACAGCTCCTATAATCTTTTCCAACTGCCGGTTTTCTCTTTAACAAAATATGGTGAGTTTATAAAACCAGAAACCAAGTTATTTTCAATTTCTCTACTTTGTGGGGTGGGGGTGCCTTTCAGTCAGGGTTGACTTATGGTGACTGCCTGCAATTTTTTTGCAGCATTTTAGAAGTGTTTTGCCACTCAGTCCTTCCTAGGGCCAAAAGAGGCTCTGTTTCTAAGTTGGAACTAGAACTCACAGTCTCTCAATTTCTAGCCTGGTGCACTAACAGCCACTCTCTTTTTTCATTTAGGATCAACAAACAGTTCTATACATTAGTGCAGAGTTTTCTTGATTTTCTTTTAATCACATATCTACAATCTAGTGGAGAGAAGCTTGCATTTATTTATTTATATAGTACTCTCTCAAATCTTTATCAGCCTGGGAAATAACTATTACATGGTCCAGTAATGTGCCTTGATACCAAGTATAGGGAAACTTTGTGGAGATTTATGATAGGTCCTGGTAATACTTTATTACAGATAATAGACTTTGGTCATGTTAGTTATTGTTGATAAATAATTTCTATTGGTTAAACAAAAACACTGGTAAATTTGATTATTTTACTTGCTCTTCTGTGTGAAGCCTATCTTAAGGATGTAAGTTAAATATGCATGAATGTTTATTTGGTCAGCAATTGTGTGTAAAGCCCGCATTCCTCGGTGTTGAGTCATAGAACTGAAGCACGCCATGACAATTACTGATTCCTTAAATTGAAAAACTTCTAATAAGGAATTTCAAAATTGCTTTTTCAAATGTTTTGAAACCATGCCCTCCCCGTTGAGGGAGAAGACATTTTGCCTCTCATCCAAGAAGCTTTATCAGTTCTGATGAAACTTCTTGGATTAGAAGCAAAATGTCTTCTCCCTCACGGAAAATATATTTGAAAAAGCACTTTGAGACAACCATGACCTAGATGACTGAGAATCTCTATAGACATTCTGATAAGGAGCTTCATAGCATACATCCAATGCTATTTCTTTCTCTATAGCTGAAATTTTGGTACCTCCACCAAATTCTCATCGTATCTGTGAAATGGCATATAACTAAATTGTTACTGAAAAAAAATCAAGTGATAGATCCTTCTGAAATGTAAAGGGTATAAAGATAGCTGCTGTCAAACTTATATGCATTATGTCTTCTGCCACCAGTACTTCTCTGATCAAGTTTTGTGGAATACGTTCTATGCCACTTAGTTTACATTATACCCAAGTGAGCATTCAATTAGTTGGTTTTATCTTTAAAATCTATGAGTCCTGAGGAATGGCAGCTTCCAGTTTGCCTCCTATCAACTCTCATGCCCCATTTATTAAAATCATCATCAGTGGCTTTTCCTTTTCCAGATTTCAAAACTCAGTGAGTCGCAATTGGTGAGAGGATACTGTCAGATACAGTGTGAATTTTTTTTAAATTATTCTGTGCTGTTTTTGAGCTTCTCCCCAAACCTATTTCTCTTTTCTCCTTTTAAAACCCTGGTAAAGATTTCCCTCCTTTCTAAAGCTTGGATTTGATTTTCATCTGTTCTGAGATGTAGCTTTTGTAACAGGAATTTAATTTTAATTATTTTATTGGAACAATGTATAATTCATGCTTATGACAGGGATATGCAAGGTATAAATCATGATAGATTTTGGTGGATTCACCTAGTAAAAAGATACCCATTCAAAGCAACACTCTGCCTGTCTCTCATTCTCTTTTCATATGATTGCCTCTGAAATAGCTATTTAAGGGTAATTTTATTTAATTGCAACTTTTTATGGCTCTTCTATATTTAACTGCAGTTGTTGCAATAATAACTTTGGCAATTTATTTTAAGACAGTAACCTCAACTTGCTTTTTATTATAACATCAGCACCCATGATTGTCAATTTAGAGCAAACAAAGGCTTCACAGCATAGCTAACATTTATCTATGCATGCCTTTACTAAAGTTGTATTTTTCTCCTTTTAGTCAATTGTGGGTTGCAGACCTTGAGAGGGAAATATCCCTGCTCACACACACACACACACACACACACACACACACACACACACACACACAGAAGGTAAGCTGCTCTCGTGTATTTCCTTTGAAGCCAGTCAATCTAAGGAGTTTTCCATAATACTGATGTCTATCAAACAGGAGATTACAGTCAAAACTTGTCAGGCAAGATCAGGATGCTAATGATAAAATTTTAAAGTTCTAGCCAGATCCTCTGAGGTTGTGAGCAAAGAAGTTTGACTTGGTACCAGAAGAAAACCTATCTCTTCCCTTTGGCAGAAATTCAACTACTGGAAAAATGGCAAGCAGGTGTTTTGACAAACACCCATCATTCAAAGATTTTACTCTTTGAAATGTAAGGGGGGATTGGAAACGTTACAGATTATAGATCCCCATGAATTTTGTAATTTCTGTAAAAGATATAATATACAGAATCTATGCTTAAGGACCTGTCCGGTTTCCCTGCTGTGCCAGGAAATATCCAGGAAGATTAAAAACATACTACCACAAGAAATATACCTTTTCACCCATTGAAAATTTCCTTGAAGACATAAACAGAATATAGACAGTGTAGGACAAGTCATGGATGCAATGAGTATGTACCTGCTGCATATCTGGCACCTGAATATTTATTGCTCTTGATTTCAGAAGGAGGGAGAAATTTAAAAAATAATAGCTGTCCTAATACTGTCAGATGCCTTACCCATGCTATCAACAATTTATAGGACATGATGTAGTTGAACATCCCCAAAGTAACAAAACCTGGTTGATGTGTGTGTTACTAGGGCTCTCTCCACCTTTGACTGTTATGATTGCATCAGGTCAACTTTCCTTTTACATTTGCTAGTCATAGCTTAAAGCTGTCCACAACCATATTGCATCAATACTTTTTTCTCCCAACAGAAAAGAACTATGATTTTCCCCACACGGGGTGCATTTCTAACACACACACACACACATACACACACACACACTGATGATCTCCATTTTCAAGGCAAGACATTTGACTCTAAGTTTTTAGATTCCTGGTCACACAGTGCTGTACTGAATCACTATAATCTAGAGCCTTTATGGTGTAGGCATTAACCAATAATTAAATATTAATTAATTAATTAAGTCTACACCATTAGCTACAAAATCTCTCCCAATCTTGACAACCACACAGCAGCAGCTCTTTTTATGTTTTTATGTTTTTATTTTTGTTGAACAGTAATTAAGAAATGTTATTCGGTAAAATGAATAACCTAAATCCACAATGTATATGTAATTTAATAAGATTGTCTTACTAAAAGTCAATCGAGCAAGGAAAATTTAGTACAGTTAGTCCTCAATTTACAATAACAATTGGGATTGGAATCTTGGTTGTTGAACGAAACTGTCATAAAGCAAGACATCCACGCGACTGTTTCACTGAACAACTGCAAACCCGGCTCTCCTAGTTGCAGCCATTAAGCCATCTCCGAGATCACTAAGCAGACAGAGAGAAAGAAAGAACTTCCTGTCAAATTCATCTTCCCTCTGAAAGGGAACTGCTCCAGCAGATTGCTGGAATGGAGCTTGGATCTTTGGCACCGGAGTGATGTTTCTTCCTCCACCAGAGTAGTTCAGCTCCCCTCAGCAGGCAGCCCTCTGGAGAAGCCAACAGAGAACATTGCAAATGGTGATCACGCAGTTGTGATTGTAAGTATAGACAGTTTGCCAAGCACCCAAATTGCTGTCACATAGCATTTCACAACAGCCCGGATCCTTTTTGAGGCCATCATTCAACTGGTTGTTATACAATCAGTTGTAATTCAAGGACTGCCTACCCTTCAATAGCATGCTTGCTTATAGATAGTCCTTGACTTACAACCACAAATGACCTCAAAATTTCATTTGCTAAGCGAAACAGTTGATAAGTGAGTTTTGCCCCATTTTATGACCTTTCCTGCCACAATAGTTAAGTGATTCACTGCAGTTGTTAACTTGGTAACATGCTTGTTAAATGAATCTAGCTTTGCTTGTTAAAAGATTGCAAAGGGTGATCACATGGTCCCAGGACACTGCAATTGTCATAAATAAGAGCCAATCGTCAACCGTCCAAATTTTGATCACATGACCATGGGGATGCTGCAATGATTGCAAGTGTGAAAAACTGTCATAAGTCACTTTTTTCAGTATTGCTGTAACTTCAAAAGGACACTAAAGAAATGGGTGCAAGTACAGAAAGAAATTGTTGCAGCAGTGAACGCTATTGTTGTGTGGATGATATCATTTTGGCAACATAAATGATACATGTAGAACCTCAGGTCATGAACGCTTCTGACCGTGACCAAATCAGGTGCCAACCAAAAAATCCACTAAATGTTTCCCTCGGTTGCAAACACGTTCTCGGGTAGCGATCAAACAAACGCTACAGCGATTTTCCTTGCCACAGCGATTTTCCCTTCTGTGCCATTTTTTTAACGCTCATGTGCAGTCAGGCTTGCTTCCGGTCACAACCAAATCGGGTTGCGGCCAAACTCCTGGAACAGATTGCAGTCATAACCAGAGGTTCCCCTGTAGTTCTTGAAATCTGAACACTGAAAATATGTGAAGATGCAAAAACGTGCTTACCAATTAAGCAACAGAAGAACAAAGGAAAACTATTAGAGGGGCAAGGATCAGAGACATCCCAGAACAACTTCCCACACCTTCCAAATCAGCTGACAATTATCCCTTGCTAGTGATCTATGTGGGTAAATAATACAAATTACTAACTGGCTGTACTAATCAACTGGTTCTGATAGTGGATGGGCTATTGGCTGAGTTATTAGCTCGCTGGCTGGAGAATTCTGGAAGCTGAAGTCCTTCAGACTTAAAGTTGCAAAGGTTGGAGACCCCTGATCTAGAGGATAAATTGTTTGCCCAAGTAATATTATACCTTAAATAGATATAGTATACCCAAAGATGCTTTTTCAAGAGGCAACTGGACTTCCTTGTTTTTCTTTTGAAAACATTTCACTTCTCATCCACAAAGCTTCTTCAGCTCATCAGTTGCCTTATTCAGTTCTCTTCATTGGTCAAGAAGCTTCTAGGATGAAAAGTGAAAAATTTTCAAAAGAAAAACTAACGAAGTCCAGTCGCCTCTTGAAGAAGTATCTTTAGGACAACCATGACCTGGATGACCAAGAATCTCCATATCTTTAGATACTTTTAACATATTAATGGAGAGCTATTTTTTCGTCTTTTGCATTTTCAGATATTTTTGTTTACTTCATCTTTAATGATGTCACAAATATCCATCCTGAGGTTTTTCAGGCATTCTAGCCCATTAAATATCTTCTTTACTTTCAAGGCATAATCATATTGTTCAGGTTGCATCTGGCTGGTCTGATTATTTTCTGATTTTTTTTCAACAAAAAGACCATGAGGTGTTTCCAATCATTAATGTAATTATTGTCCTTTCTCTAATCAAACAAATCAATTTTGCCAGTTCTGCTAATCTGATATCTTAATCACCATTCTTCCATTGATGTATTGATCATGATGCATTTGGGGTGAAGATTTGAGTGATCTGTGCTTTTAATATTCTGGGCAGAATTTTGCTAGCTAGGGCAGACATAGGGGATGCTTATTGGCATTTATTTGTTCCTTGAATATCACCAATCTTTCCCTCTAGTATTAAAAGTTTACTGATTTTTTTTTTTAAATTAACTGCACCATTTAAATGCCCAGCTAGCTATAGAACTAAATGTACCACTAAATAAATGGATTACAAATTTCTGCAATTTTCATGAGAGGAATTTTAAAACACTGCATTTACTCCATCGTTTTTTATTTGTCCCAATTTTGTAAAAAAACAAAACAAAAGAAAGCATATGACGAGATATTTCATGAGTAATGGTGGTGGAAGTGCCCCACCATGTGGCTAGTAGGAATACATAATCCAGTACTCGATTAATTCCCTAGCTATTTATTCCCAACTGGACGAATTATAAAACTTCAATCTCTTAAATTGCTCTGCCATTTTGCTTTATTGTGTTCTTCTGCACCAAAAGGCTATATCAAGGGGAAAAGTAGAAGAAAGCAAATTGAATCAATCTGCATGATATGTTGAAGCTTACTATTTATTGTTTTCTGGGCAAGTAAATACATATATAGTCAGCTTCATATAAGGGGTTTTTGGCATTCGGTATCTGTAAACCACCACACTGAATCTGAAACAGAACACTCAAAATGTAAATAAAGGAAAGACTTTCACCTTTAATTAAGGGGTTTGACAAAAGTGTGGCATTAACCATTGAGGAATTACAGTCCACCCCATTTTTGGAGGCTGTAATTCTTCAATGGTTGATGCCACACTTTCGTTAAAGATAAAGATTTCCCTCACGCATATGTGCTAGTCATTCCTGACTCTAGGGGGCGGTGTTCATCTCCGTTTCAAAGCTGAAAAGCCAGCGCTGTCCAAAGATGTCTCTGTGGTCATGTGGCTGGCATGACTAAACACCAAAGGTGCACGGAACACTATTTCCTTCCCACCAAAGGTGGTCCATATTTTTTCTACTTGCATATTTACATGCGTTCGAACTGCTAGGTTGGCTGAAGCTGGGACAAGTAACGGGATTCGAACCACCGTACTGCCGACCTTTCTGATCGACATGGTCAGCGTCTTAGCACTGAGCCACCGCATCCCACACTTTTGTTACACCCCTGGAATTAAAGCTGGAAGCCTTTGTTTTGATTACATCTTGAATATTTCATTTTAAATTCAATGTGTTAGGATAGAGAGGCCAAAAGCCAACAATCTTATCATTATCCAATATATACAAACATGATTAGTGCTGTAAACACCATTTTCAAAATCATATTGATTTTATTTGGTACATAAAAGGCAATGTAACATAACCGTAAAGGGGGTCAGAGCTATGGAGTAGTTTTTGTTTTGTTATTTTACAAAACAGAAAATTTCTATAATGGAAAAGCTTACTCGCTACAATTTAAAGAGGCAAATGGCATGACAGATATCTCAGAGTTCATATTTGCTTGTTTGAATGCAGTTATATGCAGTGCAGATGGCAAGGGTAGAACACAGAAAACCCTTTTAAATGTAAATCACTTGCATTTTTAATTACCCAAAGAAAATGTATTACTGCTTTCCTGAAGATATTTTTAATTGTGTGCACTGTACAATAGCATGTTGATAGATTTTATGTATAAATTTTGGAGTTACAGTTTAAGAGAAAAACAGTGTGGAATACAAAATAAATAATACTAAATTTAATCCTTTTTTGATCTTTGGCGGAATTGCTACAAGTTTAACTGAATAAACTATCTAATTTATTTTATAGTACAGAAGGCCAGGTTTAATCTTCCATCCCTAAACATTTATCCTTTCTCCCGTTAAGCTACATGCATTTATTTGAAGCAAAAAATCAATACATTGCAAACAATGTAAAATTCTGAAAATATTTAGATTTCATTATTTCCTTTTATTCAGTTTAGCGTTTGGTTATTGTCACAGATTTACTTTTTGTCTCGCATGAGAAAGGTATATCTTCCTTCCTCTGTCCTTATCACTTTCCAAAGAGGGATGCTCAAGAGCATCATATCATACTGCATTACTGTCTGGTTTGGAAGCATTACTGCTTTGGACAGGAAGGCAGTGCAGAGAGTGGTGAGAATGCCAGAAAGATTATTGGTAGTTCACTTCCTTCTACCCAGATATAGCATATAAAGCAATGCTTGGGCAGGGTCCACAGTATTGTCTGAGATGCTACCCATTCTTTTTATGACCTATTTTCCTTGCTATCTTCTGGGAGGAGTGTTCATGATATCCAAAGCAGAATCTCTACATGCAGTCACATATAATAACCATATAGTATCAACCTTGTGAATTCTCAAGTTTCCTTTTTCTGCTATGCATTCAAAATGAACAGTGATTGTGTGTGTGTGTGTGTGTGTGTGTGTGTGTGTGTGTGTGTGTGTGTGTGTGTAGAGCATGTGTATATGTATGTTATGATCTACAACTCTGGTATTCTATATATATATATTCTTTTGAGAGTATTTGTAAATGATGAGTTAGGACATAGTGCTATGTGCAAATTCCCTCACTTGTCATTCAGTCAATAAATAAACCATGGCTATATAGAGTGCAAGACCTTATCACCTTCCATTGATATTCCTCTAATCCAAAGTGGTTTAGCTTCTTAAGGAAGGAACCCTAAAGTCCCATCAAGTAAACCTAAAAAGGCAAGCAAAAGATAAGATGATGGCTCCATATTTTCCAGTAGGAAAATGTGATGTACAAATGAAGAAAGAATGTGAACCTTGGAGTAGTATCTACTCCCCTGTGGATTGCCACTCTCTGTAAAATTGAGTTCCTCTGTAAAATTGCATTCCTCTTCCAACAGATATAATAGATTCATGAAAAATAATTAAATAATAGTGTTAATTTCTCATCCTTCATCCAGTTAAGAGCAGATACAAATCTTGATGCAGTTGATAAAGAGAAAAAATCAGTTCTGCTTCTAGCTTCTTACCAGCTCATTAAAATATCTGAAACTTATTTTAAGATGAAGCGAACCCTAAATCCTTATTATAGTTATCTTATGTCTGAAAAATTTGCAACATTTGTTTTCAAGAATACTGATAAAAGAGTACAGCTCCACCACAGGTGGATCAGAAGATATATTTCTTTATCACATTATTAACAAAGGAAGCCAAGATGAGAACACATCTTAGTCTTCAGGGTTTTGAATGCCAGCAGACTTAATCCTAATTTATAGACATTCTGAATTAAATTGATCCACATGAACTTTTTCAAATATCCCAACCATGATTCAATAATATGTTCTTGTAGATTCTACCTAAGTCTTGATTTTACAGAGTTCAGAGGAGGGAGGGATACTTTTGATTAGAAGAGTTTAAGGAGGCCACTGGTACTCATTTTTTACTTCAGGACTTCCCATTAGGGTCCATCAGAGAGGATAGGAGAACAATACTAGGCTACTCAGGTCTTTGGCTAAATCAGTAGGGATGCTCTGAGATATTTCCATTCATTTTACTTGGTGGATAATATGTAGTTCCAGAACTCTCCAAAAATTGCTATCTTAGCACTTAGACTTATATACTGCTTCATAATGCTTTTATCCTAAGCAGTTTAGAGAGTCAGCCTATTGCCCCCAACAATCTGGGTCCTTATTTTACCCACCTCGGAAGGATGGAAGGCTGAGTCAATCTTGAGCAGGTAAGATTTGAACTGCCGAACTGCAGCTAGCAGTCAGCTGACATATCCTGCAATACTGCACTCCAACCACTGTGCCACCTCACCATCTAACTGTAATATTTTTCCCTTTTACCCCATTACATACATGAAAAATAATAATTGTTTTTAATTACTTCCATTCTCTGCATATTTCATTCCCATTAAATTCAACTCAGGATTTTGTTTTGGCTTTTTTATGACCACACATATTACTTTGTGCTGGTCAAGCATCTCTTGACAGGTTGTGTGAAGGCCTGGGATGACCTCAGACAATTTCTGCCTTTGAATATTACTGTTTAAGATTTTATATATTGGCCTAACTAAATAAACTGTGTGAAACTCAAAAAGTACTTTAATATCTCTTCATCAAATGATTGAAATGAGCAGTTGACTAATTGCATTAAGTCCATACACACCACATGAGGAGATGCAGAATACAATCTTCTTTACCAGCTGAACTCTAAGAAAGTGGGTGCAGATAATATCAATATGAAAAGGCCAGCATTCTCAACTAGGAAGGCTTTTGGTGCTTCCACGTTCATATCTACTGGATAGGTGTTGGTCTTGCCAGCATTCTGGTCAAATTTCCTTGATTTGGTGCCTTCTGGATGTGTTAGCCTTCCACTCTCAAGCTGACTGGAATTCTAGGAGTTCCAATCCCAATACAGTGGAGGAGGGCAGGTCAAGAAAGCTAGCCTGGGGAGACAATTGAAGTTTCTCTTCCTCTTATGTTAAGTGTGTCCGTAATTAAAATAGTCTCCCCCTCCATGGCTTCCCTTTCAGTCAGCCTCTACAGATAAATGCATTTACATGTGCCCTTGTTAATCTCCTCTCTGCACCTGGTGTTCTGGGGAAACTCTCCTTGTGTTCCTTATCTGCACAGGTTCAGGGAGCAGTGACTTAAAAACATTCTCCTCTGCAAAATGCAGTGCAAGGCCATAGATCATTTGCTACGAGTGAAATCAGGAAGTTGTCATTGTTTCCAGCACAAGCTGTGGGGCATGGAAGTCCTGACACATAAGGCCACAGGGTGTTTTGGGGTTTGTTTGGGTTTTTTTTGTTATTTTCATTCAGAAATAAAATAGAGACCACATTGAGCTTAGAAGAGCCTATCTAAGTGCCTTAACCGTATCTTTCTCAGAAGATAAGTAGTTTCCCGTTGGCATTGGTTTGAGAGGCTTTCCTACCACCATGGACGCTTGCTTATTTTCTCCTAATATTAAAGGTGTTCATAAGCAGTTGACATTTAAAAAAGACCTTTGCTCTTTCCTAGGGACTCGGTTCCAAGCAGAAAATAGTTCTGCTTTTGGGAAGAGCTCCCTAGATTTTAAGAGACATGGACTTGTGATGGATTTGCTTTGCTGTTCTGGCCCTTGGACTAATGTATCTAAAGGGTGCATTGATTTCTTTTGTTAGATTGTATCGCATATGCTATATCAGGGCTAAACTCTTATCAGCAGACATCAAACTGAAGAAAATAAGATAATAGGACAATATTCCTTATCATTATCCTTCCCTAAGTAAATGGTTCAGGGAGTCTTGAGGTAGAAATGAATTTATCTAGAAGTACATGCCAGTTTCCAGTTTTTAAAAAAAGGTTGTAGATCATGGTCATGTGATCATGGAATGCTGCAAAGTGCCATAAATTCAGGATGGTTGTCAAGGACCCACAATGAGATCATGTGACCTCAAAGGGGCCCTGCCATTGGAACTTCAAACCTGGGCCACTAAATGACTGGTTGTAAATCGAGGATTACCTCGATTTGTTAAGACCACCCTACTCCAAAAAGGCTCTGAGCAGCTTAAATATATCCATATATTATACATACATTAAATTTAAAAGCACAACAGAAACAACGTGGTTGCCCAGACTAAAACAGCAATCCCCGACATTTAGAGAAATGACATGGGTTCCACCAACACCTTAACCCCAAGTCCAGAAACAACGTCAGGTCTTAAGATACTTCTGGAACCCTTGGAGAGGGGGAGCCATATGTAGGGCAGGGGCTATGAAAAAGGAGTCATAATTCCTCGGCCCAGTGGTGGGTTGCAGGCGGTATGCTCCAGTACAGGCATACCGGAGCCTGCCTGGAGTACCGGATACCGTTCCGGTATGGTGCTCCAGAGGGCCCGCCCGCCCAAGCTCCTTTCCAGTCTTTTAAGGCTTCCACACATGCGCATGGTGCGTACAGCACCTGCACAACACTCCACTGAGCAGCTGGAGCATTGCAGAGGCAGTAAGATGCATGTGTGAGCTATGCACATTCATGTGGACACCACCGGGCCCGTTCCAACAATACCGGTTGGAACAGAATCCAGAACCCACCACTGCCTCAGTCCCACAAGGTAACAACATTTGAGAAATCTGGAGTACGTACATGAACACATCTGATGGTCAGAAAGAACTGGAGACAGGTAGTTCCTCAAATAACCAGCCCAAAACAAGGAAGAGCTTTGTAAATTATAGCCAATATCTTGACTTGCTATTGTATTTTGAACCAGCTCTAGCTTCTGGATGATCTTCACTTATAGTACATTGCAATAATCCAATCATAAAATGATTAGGATGTAAGGGGCCATCTGAAGGGTCTCCTTATCAAATAGCATTTTTAAAAACTTCTCTGACTGATGAAATAGATAATAAAAAGTACCGGATTATCTAATTATGTAAATGATCGATACTACATTTTAAAAAAACCTTCAGAGTTGGTTTTTTACATTTGAATAAAAATAATATAACATTCATGCCCTCCTAGTTTCCAGTCTAATTAGCCATGGTGATGCAGTGGTTAGAGTGGAGTATTGCAGGCTACTTCTGCTGCCTGCCTGCAATTTGGCAGTTCAAACCACATCAGGCTCAAGATTGACTCAGCCTTCCATCCTTCCGAAGTGGGTAAAATGAGGAGCCAGATTGTTGGGGACAATATGCTAACTCTGTAAACTGCTTAGAGAGGGCTGTAAAGTTGTATATAAGTCTAAATGCTATTGGTATTGCTAATGCCTTAACCACTAAACTAAATTGTCTGAGTTGAGGCAATGAGCTGTATGACACATATTGCAGATTATCAAATGAATGAATAATTTCATTCATTTTTTGGAGGGGATCCTAATGGACTAATCATCAAGGAAGATGCTATCTTGGCTGTTTGCGTACACTTGTTCCTCTCAAATAACAGTCAACCATATTCATAAGTCCAACAGACCTTGTAGACCTCTTATGTGAGTTCCTCTAAGGGAGAATAATGAAGAAGAAAACAGGCAGAGAGATATGCATACTGAATAGGTGTTTCTCTCCAGAGATACCCTACTTATTTTACTGCTAGAATAGAACTTGCACGTTGACGACCACCAATTAAGTTCTCACAGTTCTGATGAGACAAGGTTAAAAGAACCAATGAAACTTTCTTTCTTTCTTTTACTTTTTCTTTTTCTCTTTCTGGGAGGAAGAATATCCCTGAGAGAAGACATATAATGTATCTTGTGTTTTCAGTTGCTCATTGTAGAAGCCAAACAACTAGTCAAAGTTCTACCTGGCAGAACTCTCCTAGAATGAGCAAAGTTTACCGTACTTTGAACAATTTCATTCATGCCTGCCACCATCTGTAAAAAGCCCCTAAAGATTTTGTGCATGAAGACCTAGAATCACTATACCTTTCCTTAAGACTCAGCCGATGTTTCTGTTTCGTTTCTTCAAATGAGAAAGACAGTTTTGAGAAGCAAGGATCACCGTTTCCCTGGCTGGATGCAGGACAATTGTGTGAAACAACACTTTGTCTCCATTGAGCTTATTCTCCCTTCTCTCTCTCTCTCTCTCAAAAAAAAATCCCCTTACTTTCTTTATATGATTTGGCTGTTATTGGATCAGTTGATGGTTTCTCTGTTGGTTCTCCCTTTCTGTCAGTTTACTACCAGACCTCAACTGAGTTAAAAAGTGAACTTCTACAAATTTCATTTGCTGCCATGAGTCAAGATAAGAGTCTTGCGGCACTCAATCTGTTTCCATATCACTAACCGGGAGCAAAATTTGGACAGGCACAACAAAGAGTCAAGCTCCTGAAATGAACACATGCAACTTTCAAGCACTTTCTGCCTCTCCCCAGGGCAGGAAGAGGGTGAGTCATAGAATTGCTCCTTCCCTCTCTTTCGAGGGCTGAGGGTGTAGAGTAAACAGAACTACCCGGGTTCTTGACAGGTAAATTTGCTCTTCCCTTATCACTTATTGAGGCAGTGTTGAAAATGTGCACAGGGGCGATTGTAGACTGAACAATGGGCCTCAAAATTTGCCTCAAAATTGCCAGGATTCTTAATATATTCTTGGTGCAGTGAGAGGGAGGGGGGAAAGAATGCTACTAACAAGTAACGTCCTTTGTGAGTTTTGCTCTCTAATGTTACAAAGAAGGGAAGGAAGCATGCTTCTCTTGGATGCTTGGCAACTATCTTGGGGTGCAACTACCTACAAAGGTCTTTGATTTTAAAAATATCCCATTGACTTGGTTTCCTCTGATTGAGTGCAGCTTCCCTCCCTCCAACCACCTTTGGTACATGCCCACCCAACCACACCACTGCCACCGCTTCCTATCATTTAGGGCAAGTTCTCACACAGGATTTTCAAGCTGATCCATGCAAGAACATTTATCAATGCTGAGACTTCCTAATGCTGGTTAGGGATGGTAGAAATCTTAGCAGATTGGGTCCCAGGTTGATTGGTCAAACAGAACAGTCAAAGAAAGAAGAAAGATAGTTACTTTTTTTGATAGGATGCTGAAAATTACCAAATTAGCATTCAAGAAGATTAAGTGGTTCTTAACTATGTAGATCAGAAGCTCTAGGTATCTGACTATCTAGTCAGAAAGCTTTTTTTTTAGCCTTCCAGCTCTGCAATAAAACCCAATTGAAAGCAGCTGTGACAAAGAAAGGGAAAACCTGAGATCCTTCACCTTCCTTTCTATAGGAACCTGAGCGGAAACGGCTCCAAGATTTTGAACTGTCATCATGAGCAACCTTGGAAAGCCAATGGCTCCAGCTTCCACTATCCTGACCGAGCAGCCTAAAAGAAAAAGGGGTCGGCCAAGGAAGCAGCCACAGGTAAGAGTTCATGCTTTAGTAAGCTTAGAAAATTCTGTTAAATACTTTGCCTTTGGGTTAAGTTAAGATTTATTAACAGTATACCCTCTGACCATAATGAAAATGATATTAAGTGACAAAGGTTATAATTCTCAAACAGTCTCAGCAATTCCAGCCAGCTTTGTTTTGTTCAAGGCTAGAGATCTTTTTCTATTTATCAGTGTATGTGTGTCATAATAATGTATAGGGCAATTTATGTGATCAAGCTGAACCGACTGCTTAGGGCTGGAATCTACAAAAGTGCATCTCGAACACATAATTGTCCAGTCACTACATGAATTCATCCAACCAAGGGAAGCTGATTACCTTCGCTGGTAAATGGTTCCAGTATCAAACTGTGCTTCCTGTTAAGAAGTTTATTCTAACATCCAGTCAGAATCTGTCTTCCTTTCTCTAATTTAAGATTATTGTTCTGCCCTCTTAGCAATAGAGAATGAGTTTCGACTAAACTATAGTTACTTTAGAAGATGTGAAGTGGTGTGCTCCATTCTTGAATTACAGTGCATTCTTACTGCCCAAAGTTGCTGAGAGTTAGCTGGTATATAAATGTAATAGATGATGATGATGATGATGATGATGATGATGATGATGATGATGATGATGATGATTGGTCAGTCAACCATATATTTAGTGGGATTTTTTATCCACCTACCCAGTCTTCCTGGAGACCTGGGATAGATGTTGTTGTCAGATAGTGTTAAGGGATATCGTCTGCATGATGTAGGGTTTTCCAAGTAAAACTGCCTTTTGCAATTGACTGATTTGATTTTGTCAGTGCTGATGTTGTTGAACCAATGTTCCAGAAGTTTTAGGATTGCACTCAAGACACTTATCATTATTGGTACTATTTTTGCTTTTTTTGCCACAGTTGCTCTATCTGCAGGTCTTTGTATTTTGTGATTTCCTCCAATTATTTCCCTTCTATTCTACTGCCTCCATGTACTGCAACATCCACCAGCCAAAATGTTTTGTCTTTCGACAATTTTTTGGGATGTTATGTGGCAGATGCTTATCTTTCTGAATTCTAAAATTCCAGAGCACTTTAGCATCTTCATCTGTTATTTCTTTGTCTACTTTGTGGTCCCATTATTGTTTGCAGGCAAATGGTATTTCTTGCAGATATTCCAATGTTTGTAGTCAGTTTGTGCAATCTCCTTGCAGTAGCTAACCAGGTGGTCCGCTGTTTCTTTAGCTTCATTGCAGAGGAAGAACTTGCTGTCCTCTCAATTCTGGCTGTGTATGCATTTGTTCTTAAGGTTTTGACTGGTCTAACACAGTCAGAATTAGCCCTTCTTATCTTTCTTCAATTTTCCTGCTCTTAGCCATTATTACTATTAGTAATAGTAGTAATAGTAGTGGTGATGGTACTGTGTTCCCCCGAAAATAAGACAGGATCTTATTTTCTTTTGACACCCCCCCCCCCCAAATAAGCACTTGACCTTATTTTCAGGGGGGCGGGTTCTTATTATTTTGAGGTGCAGGAGGTGGCAAGCATGGTCACATCATGGCTGCTGCTGTGTTGCAATATTTTCAGAGAGGGCTTATTTTCAGGGGAGGGCTTATGTTAGCACATGCACTAAAAAGCCCAATTGGGTTTATTATCTGGGGAGGGCTTATTTTCAGGGAAACAGGGTAGTAATAGTGGCATCATTAGGAAAAGAATGAGATTCCATTCCCAGTCAATGTATAAGGAGGAAGGTGAGCATAATAGCACTTGTATGGTATATTAATTAGTCTATTAACTCTATAAAATCATGTACAAATATTAAGATTATCAGGCACAACATTCTTTAGAATGTCTTAAATATTTATTTATTCAAACATAAGATAAATATTTTCTGCACTGATATTTTCTTTTGATAAGTTTGGATTCCATTGTTGTCTATGTTGTTTTGATCAAATATACTTTTGGTGATACTTACTATATCTACGTTCACAGGACATTCGTGTCTATGATTAATTTAAGTATAGATTACTAAATTAATGAGCCCTTCTGAGTTTTCCTCGGAATATTGAACAATAAACTAAATGCAGGACAAATATGTCAAATATGTTAGGTTAAAATGTGGTCATTGGAAGGTATGTTGTATGAACACAGGCTTTTTAAACAAATAAAATACTGCAGTGTTTCTATTTTTTTCTAGTAAAGATTATTGTTAAATTTTTGCAAATCTTAATGTACATTGTAACCTTAATGTACCACCCTTGTACCTTGATGTTATATGTTCAGGGTATCATTTTGGTTGAATAAAGGATTCACAACGTGCTTTCTTTACAGGGAGTATTTATTTGAGAAGATCTAATTTAGGTATGTTTCCAGAAAGACATAAAGATTCCAGCAAACCAGATGACTAACCAAAAAACAAATGTCCATTGACCAACAAACTAATAAACCCTTCCATTTACCTGGGCAATCTAGCTGCTCTATAGATGATGATGCTCCTTACATCTGTCAAAAAAGTCACAGCAGTTCTTGGCCTACTACGCAGCTGATGTAGGCTGTCTTTTGGTATTCTAGTATGCTAAGCAGAGCCAAAGCCTGTATATTCTGAGGAAGAAAAGAATGATTGAGCTGCAGTAAAATTGCAGGTGATTATTTTTCTGGGTTGTTCTCCAAAAAACCCCAGACAAGCAACACTGGATAGAATATCTCAGCTGTATACAGTGGATGTCAATGACAATCCTTCTGGCTAACACTGACATGTATCCATTGGAAAAGTAATTTTATTTATTTATTTTATTTATTTATTTAATTCAATTTCTAGACCGCCCCCTCTCCCCACAGGGACTCGGGGCGGTGTACAGGTAATTAAAAATAGAGACCATAACAAACATATAAACTAAAACCAAATTAAACTA
>JAPKID020000541.1:0-17679 GCA_026931265.2 Tropidonophis doriae | reverse complement strand
AACTTGCTAAATGCCATTGTTATCATATATTATGGAGCTGTCTCAAGATCTAAATTTATTGCAAAAGTATATTGAGTTTAATTAGGCTACATTATGAATGATATAAATATTTTCTGTGATCTACACACTGTCCTGTTTAAGTTTTTATTTAAAAATATATTGTATGTGGTGTTACTGAATATTTTAAAAAATAAGGAATGTATGCTTTTAATGAACATGTTATTAATAAATAGTGTGCAATTCTTGCATCGATTGGGTCCTTCATTCATTTATTGAGTATTGAATAATGTTTATAAGAGGGAGTACTATGACAGCTTCTGGATGAAGGGAGAAATGTAAACCTAAAAAATAATTAAATTAAATCATGGGAAAAATCCTCACTGCCATATTCCATCTTCCCACTGAGACAGATAATGGTCACTTTGACTATTATTTTATTATTTTAATGTTATTCATGCTGCTCATCACCAAGTATTACTTTTATTGGATGGGTGGAATGAATGAATGAATGAATGAATGAATGAATGAATGAATGAATGAATTTACTAATGGGTGATACAAAAACAGTGGGCAGCCCTTCTTCAATATATGTTCTTGCCAAATTTCTTTCTTTTCTTTTCTTTTTTTGTGGTGGTGGAGGAAGGAGAACAAGTTTAACTGTCCATTGTACACAGGCAGTAAGGAAGCTGCCTGTGGAAACAACTTGGGAAGGCCAGGAGATCATGGCCAAGTGCCAAGATGCTGTAGGATAAAAAGGAGAAATCCCAGAAGTAGGGAAAATATTGGGAGAATGAATGAAACAAAACAACCAGAAAAACAATTGTTTTGAACCCTGAGCAATCCACTCTGTACATTTCTGTTGAATGGTTGAAAGTCAGCCATGGTTTGTCAGAAATTTAACTCGGAACAGATTGATTGTTCCAAGCTTGATGAGATGAATGGGGTGAGAACTTCACATCCTCTCTTTCTTAAGCATCTACTGTTCCATCTACCTGCTCCTCTCCCCCATCCTTGATTTTGTTTCTCTTTTGCTTGGAACTGACATGTTGTGGTCCATGCAGTGAATGAAATGGGTTATCGTGTTCTGTGCACAGCCTTTTCCCTTCAATCTCCCTCCTATCTTTCAGTTTCCAAATGCCACGTTACCTGAGAGACCTCACTGGATAGGATGTCAAGGAAGCAAACCTCATTTCAGGGGTTTTCCATGTGGACTCTGGACTCTCTTCCATCACCTGACGGTTCAAGCAGCATGTCATAAACAGTCTGGTAAGTAACTGCATTAAAGCTTTATATCCCATTCATCACACTGAACTTTAGAATGGAAGGTCCGGATCCACAATCATAGTCCTTGGATACATTACTCTTTACCATTTGGATGAGATTTTTAAATCATAAAATACTATCAGAAATATATCTGCAGTGTCCATTAAATTCATCACCATTTCACCCTCATCTATTGCAGATAGAGGATGTTATGATATTGTATTCTTTTATGAGATTTATATCCAATCCAGAGCACATTGCATTCCCTTCTCTTATTTCCCCTCCCCCCACAAGAACGATTCTATAGGTGAAGCTTATGCTGAGTGAGAGAGGTCCAAAGGTAACCTAATGAGCTTCCTTGGGTGGAGATGGACTATAACCCTGATCTCTCCAGCCCTTGTCCAAAACCTTAGTGAGTACATCATGCTCGCCCTCACATTTGAACATATTTAGAAAACATTTTGGGAGTTGGTTCATCACTGGCAATGTTCTGTCTTTGCCATTCATCTCTCAGATTAAAAATAAAATAAAAGAGGAATAGAAATGACAGAAATGCTCTCATACCATTTTTAATATTGTTTGTGATGATTAAATATCTAATCTCCCTTTTTTTTTTGAGACATTATCACCAAACATGGAAGTTCCTCTTTAATTTAATTTTTTACAACCATTGCTCTAAGAGATCCCCAATGTTTGTATATATATATGTGTGTATGTATTTTCAAATTTCTTGCCAGATACCAGGCTGGTCAGATGGCATCATTGATCTTGGGATCAAGAGGGAACTTAAACCACCCTCTCTGGTCCAAGTCTAGCATTGTAACTACTATGCTACTGCTATACTACACTAGTTCTACACTATTTTGTCATACTTCATCTAAATAGTATTTGCATACAATTTTATGGCTTTAAGAGAGAAAAGGAAGCATTTAAGTCAGGAACATTATATAGAAAAGAAATGGTAGTAAGGATACATGAACATGCTGGATATTTCTCCTTTTAAATTCAGATGGTAGTCATTTGCTCTGACAGTAAAATATTTCATTTTTAGATGGACTGCCTTATCAGTTCAAAGTAAGAAAAGAGAAATAAGTTGACTTTTGATTAGCAAGTGATAATAAATTGCTTTTAATAAATAAATTATAGATGAATAACTCTTAGTTGTACCTTTTTCCTTCTACAATATTCTCATTTCTTGATTTTGTTGTTATAAAATAAGACACAGTGTATTCTCAATTTACTTTAAGCCACATCTGGTATTTAATTGAGTAAGAACTCCTGCAGTAATGGGCAAATACATTCTTCCCCTTTCATCTGTTGCTCTGCTTTGGAGAAGAAACATGATTTGAGTTCATTTTAGGAAGATGGTAGTTGTCATGGGTTACTTTTTCATTCTCTTTTTTTTCACTTTAGTGTTAACAATTGTGGTTTAATTTTCAGCTTCCTCGGGTATACCTGATGTTCTTCCTACAATGAGGGGATACATCCGCAATTTCTTTGGCTGCAGGAATTGTGCAGAGCACTTTGAAGCGATGGCAGCTGAGTCGATGCATGAAGTGAAGAACAGGGATGAGGCTGTCCTGTGGCTTTGGTCAAGGCATAACAGGGTCAATGCTCGTTTGGCAGGTGAGGATTCTGCTTCTGGCAGCCTACTTTTTGACAATTTTAACCAGCAGATATCCTGTTTCCATAGCAATATATAGCCTTCCAGAAGCTTACTTAGTGGTTGGATTTGCCTCAGAAGAACGGTCCTTGGAGGTAAGCTGTGCAGAAAGAGAACAAGCTCACCCAGTGAGCTTCCATGATTGAGGGTGGACTTTAATCTTCTCCATTGACTTTGGATATCGGAAGCTGACTATAAAGGTTGCAAATGGCAATCCAATGACTGTGGGGTGCTACAAGCTTGGTAAATGTGTGCTGGCTTCTAAGTGCCCAAATTGCAATCATGTGACTGCAGGGACTCTGCAAGTAGTTGCAACTTCAAGGACCAGTTATAAGTCTCTATTTCCAACTCCCATCATGTGGTCAAATGTCTGTTGAATAAGTGGTTGATAAGCAAAGACTACTGTATGTTCTGATTGAGTTCCATCCCATAGAACATAGAATAATTGAGATGGAAGGAACATTAGAGATCTTCCATTCCAATGCCCTGCTCAAGCAGGAGACCCTATACCAACCCAGACAAATGACTGTCCAAACTCGTTTTGAAAGCCTCCATTTGTGGAGCATCACAACTTCTGGAGACAAGCCATTCCATTGGTTGATTGCTGTCGCCATTAGGAAATGTCAAATATGAAAACTTTTAAGTATTAGTCTGTAACTGTCCTTGAAGACAATTGATGTTGGGTATGTGTTGGGGAAATTGAATATAGGTAGTCTTGACTGTAGCTGAGCCGCATATTTCTACTCCTAAGCAAGACAATTAAATGAGTTTTGCCCCATTTTACAATCTTTCTTGCCACAGTTGTTAAGTGACTCACTGCAGTTGTTAAGTTAGTAACATGGTTGCAAAGTGAATCTGGCTTCTCCATTGACTTTGTCAGAAGATTGCCAAAGGTGACCACATGATCCCTGGACATTGCAATCACCATAAATACATTGCCAAGTATCCAAATTTTAATCATGTAACCATACGGATGCTTCAACCATTGTAAGTATGAAAAATGGTCACAAGTCACTTTTTTCAGTGTCCTTCTAACTTTGAATGACCCCTAAATGAATGGTTGTAAGTCAAGGAGTATCTGTAATAGCTTGTTTCTAGAACTAATCAGCTATCTTTTCATTCTAAACTTTAGTGCACTTACCTTCCAGGATGCACTGGCCTTTTTAATAGCCATCTCACCTAGTGGATTTAATGTTGTAATGCTGAGATCTGAATAAAAAAGTAGGCAGTGACTAATTGATTCTATATTGTGATGGCGCAAACTAAAAGTGATCAGTCTTTTATACGAGAAGCTTCCTTGACTTTTTTTGTTAGTTTGCAGTCAAGACCTGATTAAGGGAGAGATTGTTTCTTGATATAAATCAAGAGTGCCCAAACTTGGCAACTTTAAGACTTGTGGACTTCAACTCCCAGAATTCACCAGCCAACTCTGAGGGCTGGAGAATTCTGAGAGTTGAAGTCCACAAGTCTTAAAGTTGCCAAGTTTGGGGACCACTGATATAAATAGTTCCAATTATAAATGGAAGCATTTTTGAAACACATACACAGAGATACATTTTATTTGACTGAGTCTAAATGCTGCATCTCTTTCACTGACTCTAAAACAAAATAAATAACTTTTTTTTCTCAGAAAGCTTTCCTTAGAACCTCGATTAGGCACGACAGGCTATATATTTCTGGCTTGCTGAGTCCTCTAGCTCCCTGGTTCAGCTGCCCTGAGGACACTGCAACTTGAAAAGAAACCTGAAAGGCACGTCACCCCCCACTATGCTGAAGAAAACTACCCTCTCCTTCACTGCAAAAGGAGGAATTCGCACAAAGTATTGTAGGCAAGAGCATTGTGAGTTAACCCCTGCCTGCCATAACAAAAAATAAATAAATCAGGGAAGAACACTTGGATCGGAAGGGGGCAGAAAGGGTCAGACAGCAAACACCGATTCTTGTTGTCAGAAAGGAGTCAGCAGCTGGTGGTTTTGAACCAGAGACTTAGCTACTAAATCTTCTTCATCTTTTCTACTGGGGGCTTCTAGAGGCTGACACGTGCCTTGATGGGACCTTCCTCCATGACTGCTGCCCAAATGCTGTGCTTCTCAGAGACAGATGCGGTCCCTTGTTCTACAGCCCTGTTTTCCCTGACAGGGGGAGGAGTAGGTGACTCCCCTTGACAGATGATTGTGAGAGGAGAAAGTGAGGTACTCATTGACCAAGCCAGGGAATCAAAGAAGTTATTTATTCTTTGTTCCTCTTGGGTTTTCCCACCCTCTCTGTCTATCCCTAGGGACTTGATCTCTGATCTTCTGAGGCATATTTTCTTATTCTCTTTACACAACACACACCCATACATTTATTCCTTCAAGCTCAGGGTCAATAACAGCCACTAAACAGGCTAAATCCTCTTCAGAATTTCTCCTTTAATAGATGCCTGTTAAAGTCAGTCTCTTAAATGCTTTGGACTGTCAACAGTCCAAGGGAATGTTGATGGCATATCTACTAACACTAGGGAAATCGCCCAATGAATGTAGACAGATTCTTTATTGAAAGCATTTACTAAAATTGTGATGTTATGATTTCAAATATCCACAAGATGTTTCCACAATTTGAATCTTTCTTTGTTGTTCTCAGCAGATTCTCCATATTGAATGTTACCTGCATTTATCTTAACTCATCCTGCTACACCTTCTTCTTCTTAGAGTCTATTGAGTTGCTCTGGACTTAAAAACTATTTCAGCCCCTTTTTGCCGAAATAGAAGTTTTTGCATATGTCTCTAAAGGTCATGTTCGTTTTCCTGTATACCTCCTGTATAGTTAGAGGTAGAAGGTTGACCTGATATAATTGGGTGTATTTCAAATATTGGATGCTTAGAAAGCAATGATAAAACCTGTGTATCCTTGGCATGCCCAATGCTTGCCATGCCCTAAATTAGGGGGAGGTAAAATTTATTTATTTATCTTTGCTTATTCAAAACATTTATATAGCCATCCAACTCAAGCAAAGCAACTTTGAATGGCTTCTAAAATCATTAAACAAAAATAGAAAAGGAAAGTTCTTAAAATTCTTCCTGTAGTGACTCACTTTTGGCAAAGGCAAGTCAGGTGTTAGGTAATCACATTGTGCTTAAAAAAAACCCTGGCACCAAGGAAAGTAGATTCATTTGTAAGATATTAGCATGCAGTTTTACTTTTGTAAGTGAAAAAATAGTACTATTTCCAAGTGGTGGCGATGATGATGATGATCTGCTGCAGCCATTCTCCACCCCATCCCTTAGTTGTGGCCTATAATTTAAATTTTGAAAGTTGCTTGCTTGCTTTTGTTGTGGGGTCAGAATTATGCATATATGTGTAGGCATGTTACAGACACAGTATTCCAGTTTGCATTTCTAGTTCAGCAGTGAAGCCCATAAAGTCATACAGAACAGGACAGCACCTCCAGCCAACTCATTGAATTGGAGCAAAGAAAGTATTGGAAGACTTGTAATAACAAGTGAATAAATAAGGTTATTTTTGTCAGGTTTTTTTTTCATCCAAGATTTTACATCCTTATCTGGAGATGGATTATTGAAGCAATTTTGCAGTATAAATTTTTTCTTGGCTAAGAACCAGGGAGTTCAAAAGTTTGCATTGCTTTCAAACTAATGAAGGAAATATTTTTATTTTTATTTTCCCTTCAAACCTGTTTCATTGTCAACATGTTTTTATGAAAAAGCAGTGTTAATATTTTGATGCATACTTCTCTTAATATTTTATGTCACAGTTACTGAAAGCACAGTAAAATTGTTGAAAACATTAGCTAAGTATTCCATCACTATTTCCATAAATATTTAGAGACATCTTCTTTGGGTTATCTTTCAGTTTTTGAAAATGAATAAGCATTGAACAGTTTTTAAAACAAATCAGTATACAGTAGTAGTTTTATTTAAGGTATGTTTATAATTAAGTGGAGTACAGATAAATAAAATTGTACACAATATACACCAACATTATTGTAGGAAATTAGCTAATGCAATATAATAATCAAAATAAATGTTACCTCAATGCAATATAATAATCAAAATAAATGTTACCTAATACTAGCAAATATTTTGTATATCTACAGTGAATAATGAGTTATGTTTTCTGGCTTCATAAATGTCCATCATAAAGAAGCATTTTAATGCCTTTTTAACAATAAGGTACCGAAGGCAGTAATTAATTAGGCATAAGTCAAACTGCTTATAGACTAAGTAACTTGTGAATGTTTGTGTGTGTGAGAATATTATTTGAATAGCATGATAATAAGATTTCTTTTCATTTTTTTTGTTCAGGCACAGCAACTGATGACCCCAAATTTCCCAAGATCCAGTGGCCTCCCAAAAGCTTCTGTCCTTCATGCCATTACACCTCAACTGACAGTTCTTTGCAGGATGGGAAAAAGTTCGTGTGGAATGAGAATCGAGTCTTGATGTTTCTCAAATGGCATTTTTCTGGAAAAAATTTGTACGTGGATTCTCCCCTTGAGCATCAAACAAGAAGTGGTCGAAATGTTGCTCAGCAAAATTATGAAGCTGAGTGGAAGCTAGAAGGAGGAGGAAGAAGAGAAGAGAGTGACCAAGATAATCAAAAGGAGCCTGGGAAAGTAGAAAAGAAGAAATTTGATTTGGGAAAACCTGGTTCTCCAGAGTTGCATAAACCAAGCATTGTCAAGATGAGCACAAAGGCAAAAGAAATGGTGGAGGATATTGTTGATCTTGATACATTTAGTGAGCAGCATTTTAAGAGCAAAGCCTTGAAGCTGGCAAGACAGATTAGCATCAGGGAGAGGCGGACTAAGAGAGACACTCGACTATTCCTGATGGAGAATGAGGGCCAACGCTCACTTGATTATATTAGAGAGTCTCTGAGGCTTAAGAACTTGGGAGCCAGACAGTTCTCTGGCATCCAAGTGGAAAAGGAGAATACTTTGAGGAAAAACCAATGGATCTATATCCTGGGAATGGGTTTCTCCCGGTTGGATGTCAGCTTGTGTGTTCTCTTATATTTGCTTTCTTCCGTCTGCCTGTTGGGCATGTACACCTTCTTCCGCATGCGCATGAATTACCGCAAGGCCCGGTTGGGCTACTCATTGACATGAAAGAAGGATCCATTAGGTAATGGAAGGGGTGTGTGCATATCAGCTTGATTTGGTGATGTTTCACTAAACTAACAATTCCTATACTGAATATGCACAAATGCAAAAATACACAGATGATATATTGGTTGTGAAGGGTGCAAATTAGTAGAGTATACTATTAGATCTCCTAAAATGCATGGAAATTGCTACTTCTATATATGAGAGAGTACCTGCAGGCCTTATTGTCACAGTTGCTAGATCATTTGTATATATTTGTGATTCTGTACCAGAATAAAATAGCTGAGTGTAGTGCCAAAAGAGGTATGGGGTCATATTTCAGAGCACATGGTGACAGGCTGATTGTCTGAGGAATCAAGGGCTCTTTATTGTTCTTGGTTTGTGATGGCGAGAAAGGATTAATAAGCAGAAAGGATTCAGATCTCATTAGATAAATGTAGTACGATCCTCTTTTCAATAGTCAGAACGTAATGCAAATACTGTTGCTATTTTAGGGGGTGGGGGAGCATTATGAGTTTAGGACCAGCAACAAAGTGGTACTTCTGAAATCTTTGTGCCTTGTGTCTTGAGATATGTCCAAACCCTGTAACATTGTGAAGAACCCTAGTATATGAGCAGCCTAAAATATTGTGCTGGAAGATCTCTTGAATACTTTTAATCTCTTTTTCAAAGCTTCTGTGCCACTATAAAACTACCCTTAGTAAAACCAGCTCTATGGTGTTGTTTGCAGATAGCGGTAACCAAACAAATAAAAAAGAATTAGGTTCTCAATCTCTCTTCCATACCTTTCTAAAATATAAATTGAAGGAGTTTGCTCGCCCTTCTGCATGACTTCTTGGGGTCCTGCGTGGAATATACTTAGTGCTTTGGCCTGTATTTCCCATGCAGCCCAGCTTCTTCCCTTGATCAGATGACCGAAGACAAAATAGCCCTCGAAGGTTTTGAACTTGAACTCATAGTGTAAAGAATTGAAAGCAGCTGGCAACAAGTCCAGGTCAAAATTGTGCAGTCGAATAGATAGATCGGTGTAGCTGTTTTTACTAGCTACTACGTTTCTTTCACTGTGCCCTTTGTCTTTCTCTCCATATTCTGGTAGCTTCAGCTTTGATGTCATTACGCTTTTCTATCTTACTTTGTAAACCACGGGTGTCAAGCTTGCCGCTTCACGTTACTGTCATGTGACATGTTGCAACATTTTTTTTCTTCACGGAGCTGGGGTGGCTGTGGCCTAAACATCCAGCCAGCAGGTCACCAGTTTGACACCCCTGCTGTAAATGTACATCTGTTCTAGTTTTTTAACCAGGTGATCTGTGTCTTCATATTTTACTTAATAGGAGAGAAGAAGTGAAAGCAAAGATGCATTTTTAGGAGTGCAGCTATTACTCCCTGAGCCATTAGTTGATTATTTTTGAAATCATTAGAATTATTCCTGTTGGGGTACCTCCATTCAACTGGAAAGAGTCCTGGAGGAGAGGGAATTAATCAGGACCTCTAAGGATCCTTTTGGCCATTAAGTTTGATTGCTGAGGGTTACTTTCCAATTGTTTCTGAGCTGCTTCAGTGTGGAAAGAAATAGCCTAGTCTTGTTTAACAAGAAAAAAGTTATTAGTAAATCAGATAAAAAGTCTAGCAAGATTTTTTTCACTGGGGAAGAATGATAAGACTTTAAAAGGTAGAAGATAATTTATACACTTACATTGCAAACTTCTATTCATTGCAGTTAAACACAGTGCCATTACCCTAGGATGACAATAAGCAGCTATGGCAACTTTACAACCTGTGGACTTTAACTCCCAGAATTCCTGAATTTGCATGGCCAGCTCAGGAATTCTGTGAGTTGAAAACTACAGATTGTAAATTTTCCATAGTTGCCCATCCCTATACTATGAGGAAAATGACTCCACCTGGCATTTAGAAAAATGGAAAAATATGTAGCACAGGAAGATATTGTTGAAGGTGCATTCCTTAGAAACTGACTTTTCCCCCTAGAGTGCTACTTTTATCTTGGTGTGTCTCCTGTTGTCTTTGTAGGTGGATGGATATTCATCTTTATGCAAGTGCCTTTTGAAACTTTATCCAGTCCAAGAGAGCTAATATGAGTAGGCTTCAATAGTCTGTGATTCAAATCTCACATACAAATCTTACCTGATTGTCAGATATCTCTCTTCAAATTTAATCTTCTGTCATAGATTATACATAGAGATAGATAGATAGATAGATAGATAGATAGATAGATAGATAGATAGATAGATAGATAGATAGATAGATAGATAGATAGATCTATTGATTATAGCTCAATCAATGGATGATAGATGACAACAAAATTGATGTAGACTACTTGTATGGTTAGTGGTTAAGAAATGAGGGTCAGGGAAGCTTTATGTCTTTAAAAGGCTGTATTAAAAGTATGAGCTTGATAGTTCACTATCCCTTAATTCTCAGCCACTCAACTCATAAACTGACCATGAAACAAATATTTCCTCTGATCTACTGACATGGAGCAGCTGTCTGGAGTCATATGGATTATCTCAACAATCTCTCCTTCCTCGGGAGAGATTTTGCTGGATCCATCATTCAATCTCAAATTTCTTTGTATACCTGGTCCTGCTGGCAACAGAATGTTTCTCAACCACAGGGACTTGCTGTCTGGACTTCAAATCCCAGAATTCACTAACCAGCTTGTTGAGATTGAGAAACACTGGCCTAGACTAAATTTAATTAGACTGTAGTATTTCAAATGATATGAACTCTGTGATATCATTTAATGCTGAAGAATACTTAAGGCTTCCCTTGGTACAATGGTTTTCAACAATTATGTGTCATATGACTATGTGTCTGAGGTAATAGTATGGTTAAAATAGAGAAATGAAGTGTCATTTAAATTACTATCCCCAATTAAAATGTTATTATTTGTGGATCAAAGACTTAACTATAAATCATATTTGCACTAAATAAGAAACTCTAGACTTTTTCAGGTATCATATAGTTTAGAACTGTCTGGTAGAAAAGAAATTCTGAGAGTTTTGAAATACAGCATTTTGATGTAACAAGATATTTCTTTAATTATAAATTGCCATTGCATTCTCTTATGGTTCTTTACAGGTGACAATAAACACCAAAATTATATTTTATTTGTTTAATGGTTGCATGAGTGTTCAAGGTAAGAGGCACTCTAGATTTTCATTCAAATGATGTAAATGTCTTTCAGTGCATAGACTTTGTGGTAAAATGATGCTACTGTTGCCTTGTTTCTTGTCTGTTAGCATAGTAGTCTAAAACTATTAATTTATTCAATGACAGTAAGTTTGAAAAACTATTCTTAAAAATCCTGCTAATTCTTCTTGGCTATAATCTGTTTAGGAGGTTATAATACAGTGAGTTTTTTAGTCCGATTTTACTAGTTAGAGTAGGAATAAATTCTATTCTCATGGACCATAGGAACATACTATTCTTAAAAACTGTGTATTGCCTCAAAAATTAATTTCACAGTTCTTCAAGTCCTAATATAGTTGTTATCATCCAGGACAAACTGTATATGTATGAGAGAATGTACGCGTGGACAAGAATAGGGAGTGTAAATGATCTACCAAATGCAAAAGATTAATAGAAATAATAGAAGAATTCATAATACTTCTAATATTCCTAATAACTCTTTTATGAGCAAAACTGAGAACAGTTCCCTTCCATTCACACAGTATATGGTGATGAAGATACTTATAACCTAGAATGTATTATAGTGTTCAGGTCTTTCCTGTAAATTGCCACTTGACAGTTTATAGTATAGTGACAATAATGATGTCTTCTTCATTCCTTATAATGTGAAATGCAGATGAAGGTAAAGGCTGAAACCAAAATCACAGAGTAGACCTTTAAGATTAAGTAGTATGTCCTTCTTGATCAGATATATCTCTGACTCTAACTAAATAAGAAATAACATACGGTTGAATGAGGTTTGCTAGTCACATTTTGCTTCATAACTAATGTGGTTGAGGTTGGGCTGAAGGATGGAGAATCACCAAGCCGTATATTTGTGCCACAGACTGACTGCCCAATAAATGAGTAAGTGTTATAAGTATAGTATGCACTTTGCTAATACAGTTGCTAATTACCTGAGCTCACAAATATGCCTTTTGTTTCCCAGAATTTCTATGGCAGTCTACCTCAAAGGTCATTACAGAGACAAATTGTCCTAACCATCTTGTATGATATAACAATAAATTTGTCTGTTAGTCTTTTTCTCCTGCACCATAATGCTGATTGCCTTGCAATGGAACACTGAAGAAGCCACTTTAAACAGGAAAGAAGACTTTTTGATTAGCTTTTAGTTCTTTGGAGCCATCTGTGGCTGGTTTATGGAACTAGGAAAACTCGGCATGGCCAACTTGCTGCAGGGCAACTCTCCATAGCACAAGAGTTACACTAATATTGAAGAAATGGTGGAATAAAGGATGCAAAAGGAAGGACCGAATGAAATGTGAATCATAAAAATTAAAATATTTTTAAAATTATTTTAAAGACTTAAATTGAATTGTTGAATTGTCCCATAGTGAGTTGTTCCAAGGCGAGTTGACTGCGTCAAGTTGTCCTATTCCACTGCTTTACTACCTTTTCATTGTATTCCACCATGCTGAATGGAAATGATCCAAGAAGCCTCTGTTTACCCAAAGTATTTGACCTAGTGGAATAAATTTATTTTTGCTAATAAATAAGTTTGTGTATGTAGCCCGTGTATTTGCTTTATGTTTCTAAGGTTATGATACATTGCACTGAATAGTGGGAAGGACATGGGAACTTTGTAAACTAAATCACACACACACACACACACAGTACACATACACAAACTATAAAGTTTAAAAAAAAGATTTAGAAATTAAGCTTGAAGTTACTCTATAAAGTTTGCTATAAAATTTGCACCATTGAATTTTGAAAAAATATAACAAAATATTTTTTGTTCTTTTTAAAAAATAATTTTGTTAAATATAATTGCAATAGTAAAAACATATACTTAAGAAGTAAATTAAAGACAGGAGATTAGAAAGTAAAAAAGGAAAACATAAGAATTAAAAAAAGAAAAAAGAGAAATGAATTCCAACTTTAATCACAACTAGTACAAACAACTTTGTTTAATTTATTTCTTAATTTACAAGCAATGAGGTCTTCATCCTGTGCCCCATCTCTTACCTATAAGCAAAATATGGTCATTTCAGTCCTAGTGTCAGCAAAATTCCATTTAGTTATCAGAAATTATATATTTTAACCTTGATCAAATAAACCAACTTTATATTCCTGCTTTTTATTGTACTTCTGGCAATATTAATCTTTAGTTTTTTAAAAAAATGTAGAACTTGATTTCATTTCTTTTTTGCCCCTTCTCACAAGATTCATCTAACTTTTTAAAAAATCTCTCTTGTAAATCCAATATAAAACAATTATCAGGTATGCTCTTAATTTATTATGTGTAATTCCATTTTAATTTTAATGACAACTTTTTCCATATTCTGTCATTTGTAGATCCGTTTTCAGAGTCAACTCTGTCAGATAAAACCTGTTCCTAGTCCGCCATTTCTTTCTTTTAGACACCGTCTATTCATAGAAGTAAACATTGCTATTGACATTGTTACTATTAAACTTCTGATTCCATTTTTCAAAATTTTTCTTCAGTATTTCCAGTGCAGTATGTTGCATCATTCTATACTTGTTAATCAGTATTCTCTTTTCATTAACGTCCAGTTCCCTCCAATGTCCAATTTTTAAAATTACATACCTCTATTATGTTTTAGAAAAAAATCAAATCTATTTTCCCATGACAAGGATTCTTTACAATTAATTCCAAAATCTTATTTCAAATTTATCTCGACCTTTAATTCATTTATAACATTCCAAAATCAAAGTTAATTCTGTTTATTTCAAACATTTAAAAATTAGTAAGCTTGTAGTTAAATGTTTTCTTTCATTAAGGATTGAAGGCAGACTCACTGCGTGCTTCCAGACTTGTTGATCCAAAAAAGTCTCAAATAGAAAAGTAGTTAAGAAGCAATTTCCAAATGTAATTAGAAAAGTATATGTGCAGACTTAGTGTCTTTTTTAAAGGCATCAACTGCAGACTGGCTATTCTCTCATCTCCCAATGCTCAAAATCCACAGGAGACTGCTGAGGAACAACAGTCTAAGCAGAGATGTCAAACTCAAGATCCACGGGCCGAATCCAGCCCGCAGGTTGCTTAGATTTGGCTCATGGAGCCACCCTGGAAATAGTGAAGTACTGGCCTGTGGTGCTTCTGCCAGCAAAAACAGAGCTGGGGAGGGCCACACGCAGCCCTCTTGAGCTCCATTTTTGGCTGCAACAGCCTCCTGCAGCCCTCTGCCAGCAAAAAATGGAACTTACTCAGGCCTGCTTTTTGCAGAACTATTCGGCCTGTCATTTCTTCCTCCAGAAGTCAAGGATTTCCTTTGTTCTCATTGGAGCCAAATTTGCAAATATTAAATGTATGGTTAACACATGAAATGGCTCTCATTTTATCTGTGAAGAATGACTGCAGAGGCTGAACAAAACAACAAGCTTATTTAGTAACGAAAGCTGCAATTTAAAAATGGTTTCAGAAACACAACCCAATTGAACTTAGTCATCAACACATGAAATTTGACTGCTATTTGTCTGCTAGCCAATAATGCAAAAAGGGGATATTAATTTTCAAGTGGGAAATTTTAGTTCTCTGAATCTTGCACAGCATTTTATAATCAGTACAATATCAGACCTTTCCATCTCTTGTGGTATAAGATTGTACTAAAACAGATCATATCACTGAAGTTCCGATTGTGATGCCAAGAACGTCTTTACCCCCAGACAGTTTCTTTGGTACGTGCCATGATCTATGATCCCCTCCCAACATTTTCTTTCTGTGATTGGGTCACCAAAGCAGCTATCGTATGAATGAGCATCTTCTTTCATAACTACCTGTCCCCCATAACATCATGTCTGAATTCCAAAGAGGCCTTCAGTCCTAAAGCTCAGAGAGGCCTAAAATACATTATTAATGTAGTATGTATGAAAACAGATGACAGCTTTCATTAGTTTCCTTGATATCATTGTGAGGCTAGAGTAGCAGGAAAACAAACAGTATTCTGCATGATATTTCCAACAAATAACTGATGTTAGAGAAATGTTAGCAAATTTAAAATGGACAGCTTTTCACGGGGGAAAAATCTATTTTATGGCAGCTACTGACAAAGTCATATAAAATTTAAGAACCTAAATTTTACTCCCATAGTTTATACTGCCAGACATGGTAAATAAAGTAAAAGAGTTCTGTTGAATCACACTAAACAATTTAGTCTAGTATTCTCTGTGGGGCCCGAAGGAGCCTGGGTGGGCAGGCGAGGAGTTGGTGGGAAGGGATGGGCGCGTAGAGGCTGGTGAGGCACTCCTTAATGTGAGTGACATCAAGTTGTCCATGCCCACCCAGACACATGACCACCTAGCCACTCCCACCCAGCCAGTCATTTGGCAGATATTAGTGGTCAGCAGAATTTAAAATTATGAATTTAGTGGTTCCTTGAGGTTCAAAAGGTTGGTGACCCCTGCCCTATATGGTGATTCCTTGGATTTGCATAAAACAAGCTATTTGTGTCTCTCTGTATTCATTCTTAATCATTTCCAGAAGAGAATTTCTGCTTTCCCAACACCTATACATTGGAATAACATTTCATTGAAGATCGCAAAGGTTTCTTTCCTGGTCAAATCACTATTGAGCTCATCATTTTTTGCTCTGGGATGCATCACTTTACTTTGGTTCACACTGAACTGCATTTCCCATTTTAATTTATCTTTCCCAGGTTTGGAGACATCCTTCTTGAGTGCTACACATTTACCATTTTGTTTTAAGCGCTCTAAATAATTTGTTGTCTTTAGAGAATTTGATCACCTCCTCCCTGCTCACATCCAGCGCTTTTAGTGTGGAATGTTTCCATGGTGGGCTTTCCTCCCTTGTGCATCCAGTTTACTTACTCTCAAGATAATTAATGTATCAGATTGCATTGAATTTGATGTGTCCATGTCTGAATCCCATTGTATACCGAATGGAGTCATCAAATGTTTTTGTGTGTGTGTGTGTGTGTGTAGTCACATCTGCAAATTTAGAGGAGCAGCCTAGGAACAAACTGGGTATCCTAGTGAAAACTAGGCCAAAATCTTTTTTTTTCTGGGATAATCAGAATTTAGGGTCTAGTCTTTCCATTCCTGTTGCAAGGGTATGATTTTCTAAAGACTAGAATAACACTTGTTGTCTCCACCATCCCCCATCTAAAATCCCAGAACCACTGCTCCCATTTCTCTTGTCCTTTTATCCTTGTTCCTAATCATTAAAGAAAATGGTTGTTTTCCAAAGCTGGAACTTGGGCCATCTGCTCCCTTGGTACTAGCTAAATCCTCCTGTAACCAATTCATTGGGATTACATTGACCTCTACTAATCCCGGCCCTTCCCCTGCTGTAGAGGATTTAAAAGGATTACAGACTGCTGATAATAAACTTTATTAAGGAGGCAGTAGTGGGTGTCAATCCGATTTGATGCCTCCCCCCCTTACATCTTCACTTTATTGAGAATTGGGGGTGGGAGAACTAAATGTAACAGCGCAACAGTGGAATTCTAAATGCAGTATTTGGAGAGCTCTGTTTTCTTTACATTTCAGCCAAAAAATGCTCCAAAGAAGGATAAAAGGATTCTAGAGTTTAAGAGAACTTTAAAAAGTTCCAAAGAGTTGGTCAGACTGCCCTGCCTTAAACAACAACATTAAACAAGAAAATGATGAGATCAATTGTGCTATAAGCTATAGCAGACTAATAAATATTTTTTTCATATTGTCCAACTGCAACAATGGAATTAATTATTTCTACTCTTCATGTCTTTCTGCATTCCCTACTCTCTTTTACCCCATCAAACTCTCTTAAAGTTTGTCCTTCTATATCAACTATTCGAATATCATTGCAGCAAGGTAAACACCCGTGTCTTTGATGTTTCTGGCAATATTACAGAAGTGCTTTCATGATTTTTGCTATGCTTTCAGGATTTTTTTCTCCCTAGTCTAGTTAACAGCTCTGAAAGTTTTAATTGATCCCCAATCCAACTTCAACCACCCAATGCTTAACTTCTGAAATTAGCCAAGGTTGGATACTTTAGGACTACTGGAACAACTGTCTGTTTTAATAAAAACCCATGTTCCATAAAATGGTATTTAGAGCAGTGGTGGGTTGCACATGGTATATGCCCCAGTATGGGTGTACCAAGCCCACCCGGAGCATCGGATACCGTTCTAGTACAGTGCTCCGGAAGGCCCACCTGCCCCCACTCCTTACCTGTGCTTTTTTCTTTTGGTGCTTCTGCGCATGCGCATGGTGCATACAATGCCTGTGCGACACTCCGCCAAGCAGCTGGAGCATCAGGGAGGCTTGCGGAAGCATCACAGGTAAGTATGATGCATGTAAGCGCCATGCACGTGTGTGCGCGCTGTATATGCCCATGTGTGTGGCACCAGGACCATTCCAACTGTACCGGTTGGAATGGGATCCAGAACCCACTACTGATTTATAGATGCATTCTATGAAGTTCAATTTCTAATTCCCTACTCCCATTAGATAGAACATATATTCTCTCTC
>JAPKID020000540.1:0-17685 GCA_026931265.2 Tropidonophis doriae | reverse complement strand
TGTTGGTCAGGCATTTCAGGAAAATGTCTCTGTGGAAGCCAAGAACCACAATGTTGATGAAGTGTTTTAAACTCCTATCCATGGTTTGTAGTGGTGGTAGGGAATGGAAAACACTATGGAAAACTAGAACAGCTATGTATGAGTTTAAATCGCCTCTATGGGCTGGGGAAGAAGAAGAAAGCCACCTTATGGGAAGATGGCAGAATCCATCAAAGTTCAAAGTTTCTCTTAGAGAAATGTAGGGAAGAGCCCTAAGTAAGATTGGGTGTATTTCTTTCCAACTGCCTCTATAATGATAATGCCAGATTGGACAAGAGCGAGAGAAATATACCGTTTCCCTGAAAATAAGACGTCCCCAGATAATAAGGTGACTGAGAATCTCCATAGATATTGTCCCTCAATATATTTGTCTTAAACGTAACTGGCTGATCCCCTCAGAAAGATCTACTGTAACTGGAAATCTCATCCAACTCTGCCAAAAATTAACATTAAAATTAACGGTGCCCAGTTGTTAAATGTAGACTTCATTTCCTTAGAGTCCTGCGGGAAAATCAGGTGGAACAACGGCCGATGACCTCTTTCTATCGGTCCAACATAGAAAGTGTCCCCACATATTGTATCACAGTGGGGTATGCTGGTTTAACAGTTGCGAAGAGAAAGGCACTACGGAGAGGGATCAATTCAGCACAAGAAACCATCGGTCGCCCTCTGACACCACTGGATCACATCGCCAGATCTCGCTGCTTTTGCAGAGCAAGGAAGATTTCTCATAGATGATTCACACCCTGGTTGGTATCTCTTTGCCCTTCTACGATCAGGCAGAAGATATCAAAGTAGAGCCAGCCGAACAAACAGGTTTAAAGATGGTTTCTATCCTTGGGCTGTGAGACTTTTAAATTCAACCTCAATCCCTCCATGCACAGGCTAATTTTTTTTCTTTTTTCTTTTCTCTCTTTTTCGTTTCTGTTATAATTTTGCACCAGTGAAGTTAAAACCAATTTCCTCGTAATTTTAGTACAATGACAATAAAGATTATTATTATATTTCTCAGAATTGATTTTTCACATTGCTTGTGCTCATTTTATCCATTTAGACACTTACTTTGGGGAACTTGGAGTTGCTCATGAGTCCTTTTAAAGTACTGCTTTCCGGTGGAAGCTGCTTGAGATAGCTGTACCTAAGCACAGCCTTGGTCCCGGCAAAACCTCATTTATTTATGCGACTGAATCCCTTTCATTCACGGTCAACAAAGCTTGGCAAGGAGTCTTTCAGAGGAATATTTATCAACACAAACCTTATCTCGCTCAGAAAACTGCCAGATAATTAGTTTCCAAACTCCGGGCAAGGCAATACTTGGCACAGAGCCTCTTACAGTCACAAACAGCATTTTTCTACTCTTGAAACGACCAAAAGAAGGAATTGTTTCCTGCAAACGCCCCTTCCCTATTCATTCCTCTTTTGTGTCCTATGGGAGGGGCCAATCACCTCCAAGGTGTGGCTTACTCCCAAGTCAGCCCTGCTTTCTTCGTTGTTCTTGCCTTTGGGCAGCTCTGCGCATGTGCACCCTGGGAACAGGCTTCAGCTGTTCCTCTGCCTCACTGCTGTCCAGCTCCCTCTCTGACAAGGAGCCCTGGTCTGAGCTTCCCTCAGCCCCCAAGACTGGCCCATGTTCCTCCCAAGCCTCTTCACTGTTCAACTTTGCTGCCAGCTCTGCTGGCCGCAACAAAGCCATTTGCATCTGAATGGGAGGTTAAGGGCAAACGAGTGACACTAAGAGAGCCAGTTTGGTATAGTAGTGAAGGCATCAGGCTAGAAATCAGGAGAGTGTGAGTTCTAGTCTTGCCTTGGACACAAAGTCAGCTGGGTACCTTGGGCTATTATACTATGTTTGTTAATGTGGGATGCTCATCCCTGATGTAGATGCAATAGTAGCATTGGAGATCAGAACAAAGTATTATATGTTGTATGTAACCTTGATTATTCTGTTTTTGTTATTGTGGAGATATCCGTTTGAAGTCATAAGGTAGTGGAATGTTCACCATTCCGATTATGTATAGTGTGCCCCATAGCCTGGTTTAAGGTGCTAGTCACCATCTTCAAAGCGCTCCATGGCACGGGAACTGGCTACTTGCGGGACCGCCTCCTACCACATACCTCCCTTAGACCTGTCCGCTCCCACAGAGTGGGCCTCCTCAGGGTGCCATCCGCCGGACAATGCCGACGAGTGGCCCCCAGGGGGAGAGCCTTCTCTGTGGCGCGGCCTGCCCTCTGGAATGACCTGCCCCCCGACCTTCGTATCATCACGGACCTACGCCTCTTCCGCCGGGCACTAAAGACACATCTATTCCAAGAGGTCGGCCTGGCTTAGTTTTAATGGATATAGTTTTAATTGATTGACTGATTGATTTTAACCCTTTTTAAATCTAAATTTTAGCACAGAGCTTACTTTAATTCACTTTTAACTGTTTTTGTACTGTATTGTTTTATATTTTTATATTTCTGTGCGCTGCCCTGAGTCCCCTCAGGGAAATAGGGCGGGATACGAATTCAATAAAGTAAATAAATAAATAAAATGCCATCCAATTGTATAAGGTGTGGAGCCACATCAGTTTTAATGGAAAATCTAAAAGCACACTTTAATTATTGCTGCTTAAAAATTTGAATAATATACACGCTTTATTGATTTTTGTTAATAATATTGCTGTTAATGCTTGCATTCACAACTGCCTAGCTTTAAATAGTGTAACAACACCAATTCAACAGTTGGATCCGTTAGGATAGTATTCCGTCTCTTACTGTTTACTTTGTCAAGGTTGTGTGTATTTCTTTACACAATGGCAACTCTTTTGCAACACCTCCCCTTTTATTGTCTCTGTCTACCTGTTGTTGCTATGTGTTAAATATAAAGGGGTTTTTAATTTTCTTATTTAGAAATATCACGCTGCTGACAGTGGGCAAATAAAAACTCATTGTCGGGGATTTTAGTTGTCATATAGCATGTATCACATATTTTAATATAGATTTTTTCCCCCTAACAACATAACATTTTATTATGTGGCTCTCTTCAATAGAAAAAACTAAAGCTATTACAATATTTTTATTTGATTTTTTAAAAATTAATTAATTAATTAATTAATTAATTTAAAAAAAACACCAGATTTGAAAAAAATAGTTCATGCATTATATTCAATATACTGAGATTTTACAATAGAAACATGATTGCTCAAATTCTATAACTAACAAATCTGCCGAGTAAATCTAGCTCTCTACTATTTTCTCTTAACATGCTTTAATTGTTTTAAAACATTATTAATTAGTAAGTTATCACAACTCAGAATAAAACTACTACAGAGCCAAAGTGTCAGAACTAATAAGGTATCTTTTAAGATATGTCTCAGAATGCTGGTTGACAAAACTTTTTAATTATCAGCCTGCTCACCTCAATGCAGGTGAGCAATTTGGGTGAGCAACTCAGAACTTGTAAAATGCTCAGAGTGTGTCATAAAGAACTGTTGAGCAGTGCTGTTGCTATTGCTTATACAAATTGGGAGTTTTTCTCTGTCAAAATATTTCTGTTGAATGGAGCCCCAGTAAGCAGCTTTCTGTTTGTCCTTTTTATTTTTTCATCTAACATGCATGTGCTTCCCATTCTCATGTTTGTTATGTTTTGCTGTCTTGCATTGCTTTATTTAGATCCCATCTAACAACAGTATCAGGAAACAAATAGAAACGCTTCAGGTGAGTTAATATGCTGTCATAGTAAAGTAAGAAATTGCTTTGCTTCATGTTGTTCTGTTGTTTCATTGTATATTTTATTTCACTCTCTACAACAAGCAGTTTTGTTGTAACGTATCTCAGAAAAGTGTATTTATACATTAGTATTATTTGTGGAGAAAAGATACTTATTAACCATGTTTTTTATCACTACTATTTGATACCCTTCTTTAAATATTCCCTCTGAGTTAATCACAGAAAGCATATTTTCATTTTAAATAAAGACTGAAATAGCTTTGATTTTCTGACGTATGTAGTCTTCTGTGGAGGAAGATATTTTCTGCAATGAGATGGGAATCCTATTGGTTTAGGTTTAGGTTTAGGTTCATTGGTTTTTTATACTGTCCTACTCCCGAAGGACTCAGGGCGGTGTACAGCCAAAATAAAACAAATATATAAAAGTTAGAAAAAGCTTTTAAAAGACATAATTAAAAGACATCATTAAAATCTTGGCCGAAACGTGGAAAAAAAAACCCAAACTAACCCTAATTAAAGTAATAAAAATTTAAATTTAAAAATGTAAATTTAAAATATAAAAAACATGCATTATGCCAGCCCAGCTTGTTGATAGAGAAAGGTTTTGAGACCGCGGCGGAAGGTGCGTAAATCAGGGTTAGTTCTTAATTCCGGGGGCAATTTGTTCCAGAGGGCAGGTGCTCCCATGGAAAAGGCTCTCCCCCTGGATGTCGCCAGTCGACATTGTCTAGCCGACGGCACCATGAGGAGACCCTCTCTATAGGAGCGTATGGGCCGGTGGGAGGCTCTTGGTGGCAGAAGGTAGGTCAGCAATAATTTTTTGCCATTCCTGGGATCATAGCACCATGTGTAATCCTCTCAAGGTTGCACAAGGAATGCACTAGGCCAGTGATGGCAAACCTTTTTTGGCTCGTGTGCCAAAAGTGGGGGGAGTGCAGGAGGAGTCATGCATGGGCGTGCCACACAAACCCCCTGGTTTGCTCATAGGGTCATTTTTCACCCTCAGGAGCCTTCAGGAGCTTTCAGCTCTCCGGAGCCTTCAGGGCAACCTCCGGACGGTGAAAAACGGTCTCAAAAGAAGGCTGAAGTCAGCTGGACATGCATGCTGAAGCTGACAGGGCAACGCCTTGCGTGCCCTAACAAATGGCTCCGCATGCCACCTTTGGCACTCATGCCATAGGTTCGCCATCATGGCACTAGGCCTTTCTAAAACTTAACAAATATATTTCCCAGTTTTGTTACATATTCCAAATTAGGAAAAAAGGTCAAAATATTTGACCATAATTTCTCAGTGATATGATTAAGGATACATCTCGTGGCTTTGGCAAGCTAAAATTAATTCAGAAATAAAATGTCATTCTTGGTAGAAAATCCACCCCTGATATAAAGTGGTATGTTTGGATTAGTGTTTGCAGCTCTTCTCCTAACTTCAAGCTATTATCTGAAAATCTGAAAAGTGACAGACAATGGAAATGAACATGTTAATATGAGAAGCATCTTACAGAAGTTTAATTAAAATGCAGTTAATATTTGGATGAAGGATCATCTGGGAATTTCAGTGCTGTTGGCTAGATTGGAAAGTTAAAAACATCCCACAAGAAGAAGATGGCAAATCACTTCCATAATTCTGCCAAGAAAATTGTATGGATATAGTTAACAAAAACCAGGCTTGATTCGAGGGCATCTCTAAATGGAAAGACAAATCCCCTTTCAAGTTGTAATATTACAACTTGGATGGAATTGAATGACCCTAAGTTCTGGAAAATAAGGAAATACATCTTTGTTGCCTTCATAATTGTGATCTGGATTTATTGAATGTCTTGTAATTATTGATACCTATGGAAATATGCAATTTTTAATGAATTTATTATTTGAACTTTGTATATTTCAGTTCATATTAATTCTTAAACATGTATTAGACGTATTTTAAATTCCTTTGTCTTCACCAAATAAAAAAAATGTGGTCAGGATGATATGGGCCAAGATTCTAGAGTTAGTAAAGAATCTTTTCAGCCAATCACAACTTACTTAAACCATGCAGCCATTGAATGCAAAGATTTAGTCAACTAAGATTTCTTCTCACTGCTTGAAATTGAGTTGTTGAGTTGGCTGTGGTATTTTGTGAGTTGAAGTCTACACGTCTTAAAGTTGAGGTTCAGAAACACTGGCCTAGAATAAAATGCTCTTGACCTAATCTAGCAGGGCTTTTCTTCTATTTGAAATCAGCATTATGTGATACATCCAGTCAGGAGTTGTAGTGCACACACAGAAAACTGAGATGAATGATAAAGCTCATTCATCTCCTTGAAGAAACACTTAATATTGTTGTTGTTATTAAATTCCAATATATTTTGGATAAGACTAACACAGTACTCTTGATCTAGTTCAAGAGTTTATTGTAGCTGGTTTGGACACTGAAGTTATCTTGGATTAATTTCCAAAAAATGGCAGGGAAATGCTGATGATAATAGTAACAACAAAAACAAAGAAGTATGTAAATGCAAATGCAACTGGACTGGGCAGGTATTTGAATATGCTGAAATAATCTTATGTTAGGGTACTGTGTTTTGCAATTAAGATTTATCTGTTTATTTGCTTGTTTATCGACATCAAGTTTGTAGAGTCTCCTAAGAGGGTAAACGTTATTTTAATTTTTTAACATTAAAATATTTATCTATTTCCATTCAGAATAGTGAACCTACTTGTCATTTGGTTTATTTTAAATAAAGTTAGAACATTTTTCCTGTTTAGAATCTAGCACAGATTAGAAGAGACTGAAATCACTAGATTAGTAATAGATATATAGGACAGAGTAAATTAGCAAGTTACTTATCATCTTACACTTATAATTTAAAAGGGCTTTCAAATATATTCCTTTGCATATTACAAAATGAGGCCTAAGTGATATGAAAACAATCCACATGGCTGAACTTGTGATATGGATGGTAATAATAATATACATTACCTATTTTTCTATTAATGTTTTAATTTTTAATGAATTTTCTAGCATAATTTCTCTCAAAAAGTTTTCTTAAAGTTTTGAAATTTTACAAACAGCACTGGGACAAAGCAAATTATTTCAATCATTTGTCACTTGGATAATGCAATCTTGTGTTTGGTGAATATGGGATGGCAAGTGATAGAGTTGCAGCCTTAGGTAACAAAATATTTTGGAAAATTTTTTCAGACTTTATGATAATTTTTTTTTTGTTCACCTGTCTTCTGATTTAATGTTGTTTATTGTTTAAAGGACTGACTCAAGGGAATTTTCTTATAAATTTTCCGATAATGATGATGTCACTTCTTTGGGTTATTTGACATAGCCCAATATGAATATTGGATGAATATTAATTGTCCTGTAATCAGACATCTTTAAAAGCTATATTTATAACCTTGACTCGGGTCTAGCAAGGAGAAACCACAAATATTTTTAAATCTTTCTAAGATTGGGGTAAAATTTACAGGAATATTAGAGTATCTGATGCCTAATGCAATGAAAACACTAATTTCAGAAAGTTAGGTGCAGCTGTTTTGGGGTTAGGCTGCTTTAGAAAAACATGTTAATTTATTTAGCCAGAATTAGGTGAAATTTATGGACAAGATACATCACAATTATTCTTTGCAAATGCAATTCATATCTGTTCTGACAAATTACTTCAGCCTGATGCAACTTGAAAAGGTCAGTGTTAATCTAAAAACAAAGAACCGTGAGTCCTGTAGAAAAGGCCAAATCAGCTTAAATTGTAGCTCATTGTTATATGCATCATTATTAAGGCACAATGGCACATTATGATCTTTATTCCTAATGTTTGATTCTAAGATTGTTCCTAGTTGCTGAGATACAAAACAGATGGACAAAAAGTGTGTTTTGTTCATAAACCCTATTTAGGACTAGGATTCAAACAACAGTAAAACTAATTCCATGAAAACAAGAGGGCATTAAACATGTATGATGCTTGTATGTTCTGTTAATCGGTTTTAAAAACCTAAGAAGCATTAGTTTAATTTTTTTTTATTTCCAAGGAAATAACAGAGTTTGCAGTGTGTCTTAAATATGTATCAATATGTGTGTATATGTGTGTGTATAATTACACACACACATACATATTCTCTTTATTTTGGATATTTAACAGCTTTTCATTGCTGTAATATACTGTATATATACAATATGTGTATGCATAACTTTGATCAGATATAGAAATAGATTCAAAAAGCCTTTTTAAAACTTTATCTCACTATAAAAGAAAAGATTAATCATTCTGCAGTATTCTATAATCCTACTGTACAAATCTAACTGTCTGAATCTTGAACTCATCCCCTCCCTCTTCTATTCATACATAATAATCCAACTGTTAAAAACTGTGGCTTTCTGATTTATAAAATCCTGGCACACTTAACTTTGGAATCTGAGCTCCAAGTACTGTACTTCCTACCGACCTGCCCAGTGCTTGCTGTTGGCTCAGGACAGATGGAAAATTAAGCTTTTGGAGTAAAAAAAATTCTCTCCAGAAAGCATGTGTTTGGCATCAAGAAGAATACTCCAAATCATGTGCAGGAAAACCAATGGTTTTATCTTCCAGAAAAGGTACTTTAACACAGGGGTCCCCAACCTTTTTGGCACCAGGGACCGGTTTCATGTAAAAAAAATGCCACGGACCGGTGGGAGCCTCCAGGGGGTGAGTCATGTCACTATCAAGCCATGGACCAGCACCGGTCCGCGGCCCGGGGATTTGGGAACCCTACTTTAACAGATTAACAGAGTTGTAAGGGACCTTGCAGGTCATCTAGTCCAACCCCCTGCCCAAGCAGGAGACCCTGCATCAACTCTCAACCTCCTGATTGGGAGGCAAGAGCTCCACCTCTAGGCCACAGCAGCAGACAGAAATGTTGCCAGATACAGCAGATGAAAGATCTGTTTCTGAAAAGTTCATCTAGCAAAGATCTGTGGGTTTAACGTTATACTATGTCACTTACAAACTGTGATAAATAGGCAGTGATTTCACATGTCCCTGATATTCTGTGTAATCTTTGTAAAATATTGCATTTTGTGAAAGAAATAGTGTCTGACTATGAAATATACAACACAATTGCTGTTTATATTAATATCTGCCAATGTATTTAGGTAATAGGTTTCTGTAATTTTATAATAAACTGATAGAATCAAAATATAATAACAAGTCTGGTAACTTTATTTCTATAGAAGCATAATCTAACATTTGTATTTCGGATTAAGATTTACCAAGAAGAATATAGTGTATGATGCACAATGATAAATGGATTGTTTTATTTTCTTTTGTTAGAAAGCTATTATTGTTATACTAGTAGTGTGTGGTAAATTATGAATGTATAAAATATTTTGGTAGAATTGCACAATGTTTGACTGATTTATACTCAATATTATCCCTGGAGATTTTACCAATGCATATTGCTACCCACCTGGCAAGATATTCATAAACAAACACTGTATTGTCGGTGCTTAAATATGTATCATTAACTTTATTGTGATAGCTGTTTTATAGATGTTTTCGTCTAGCATTATTGATTTGGAAAGTTTAGACTACAACACTGTATTGGAATGAATGAAATGGAGAAACATCTCATGTAATTGATTACTAGCTATGTAATCTTGGAGTTAATGGTAGAGTCACTAATAGACTATAATGTCTTCCTTCGCTGATTAAAACTAAATGTTTCCTTTCGAAAAATGTAAGTGGGAATCATGCAGGTTTGATGAGAGACATGTAACACTCTTAAGATCTTTAAATGAAGTTTACTCTCAGGTAAATGTGCATCTAATTGCAGTCTTAGTACTTTGTTTCTGAACAGTGCTAATTATATTTTTCATAACTCTTTTGAAAGAAAATGCATTATTGTTGCTTCCTTGTTTTCTTATGACTGGCTGCTAGCTTTTAATCACTCTTGTGAATGCTTGCATATTTGAATTAATATTTGCCTACATTAAAAAAAACATATTCATGAGAAAGCTATAACAAATAGACTGTGTTTGTGTAAGATGCTTGACCAGATCAGAAAAAAGACTTAGTTGCATATGTGAGCCTTTATTAATTTTGTTTTGTTTTTAAATTGCCTACCATGTTTAAATTCCCCAAATGGATTCATTTAATAGTTAAAGTAATTGTAGCATGTTGTTGCTTATCTTCCTTTAGGCGGCTAGTCTCAAAAATGACCAAGACTTTGGAAGGATTATAAATATTACTATACTGTTCTTATTATATAGATAGATTTGAAGATCAAACTCACACAATTCTATCCAGTGGTACCCAGAGAAATTATGATAGAATTGCCTAGTTCTATTTTCTATGTTTTAGAGATATGAATAATTTGAAAATTATTTTAAAAGTTGGGCTTCAAACTGAATGCAGGCACAAGCAGTACATTATTCTGCTATTAATAAAAGTCACCCCCTTCCTCCCCCAGGCTTCCACACGAGCCTTTAAAAGGAGCATCCACATTAAAGACAAGATTTATCAATGTCAAACTAACTCATAAAGCATTTTTTCAGATACATCCAGAAACCTGAAAGAAGAATTGTTTAAATGAATAGCACAGAGCTTCTGTGCTTGTATAAGATCTGAAGCACTTCCTCCAAAGGGGTCTCCAACCCCCAGACCATGGCCCATTACTGGGCTGCAGCCTGTTTAAATAGTTTTTGAAGTATGCATAACCCGAAGGCACTTTGTGACTTTATCTACATAGTTTAATATGAGGTTATATATATATTAGAATAATTGAGATGTTCTCCAAATAGCAAAACAATTAGCCTAGATAGTACTTTAAGTGCATTTCATATATTTCAATTATATTTGGAGCCTGCAAATATAGTTTTGATTGTATTCTAAAAAGAAATGTAGTATGCAAAATTATTTTTAAAAGAATGCATAATGCATTGCATTACAGATACCAAGCATAGTCTAAGCTTGGTAATGTATGTGAAGGAAAAATATAGTTTCGATTTAAAATTGATTATCTATAAATGTCATTCCAGTCTTTTTGCACAACATTCATACTTGTAATGTTATACTGTTCAGTGGACAGTTTTTATCATGTTACATATTATGATTTTAATTCTTAGGGTTCAGATAAATAATTAAATAGTATATCCTATTGTTTTCTGGACATAAAACTCACCCAGTTCTCTGGAATATAATAGCAACTTTCATAATGTTCTGTGTAAGCTTGTTACTCTAGTAGTTTCAAGAAGCAATCCCTATAGATGTCATTTAACTGTCATTAATATATTTCTGCTTTGGACTATGCTTCATATTGAAATTAAATACTAGGTTATGTCTCTAAATCTTATCTAAAAAAGATGCCAACAGAATACAGACTTTCTTATCAAATCCTATCAGGTCTGATTACATAGTTACTTTTTGAAATTCTTTAGCATTCATTTCAGTGGGATTTGATGTTTTATTAAAATAAAGTTAATAGAAAACATTAGCTAATTATTACTGCTGATAAACAACTCAATATAAGACAAACCGAGTGCAATCATGAATTCCTCTATGGACTAAAAATAATAAAATTAGGCCTCATCTACAGCTGTTTGAATAATCACATTTGTTTTTTCACTATTAGTTCTTGCACGTTGAAATGTTTCAAGGTTTATATCAAACCAAAGATACTGTATTTCTTGGGCATTTGTATAACATTCTTTTACTAATTATTATAATGTCTCTATTTTATATATGAATCAGACTTCAACTGCTTAGGAGAGCAATTTAAAGATTTTTGGGGAAAAATTAGGATGATAGGTGGTAGATTTATTTCCTACCTAGTGGTTTGGTTTTTTTTTTTTACCATGAAAGGTGGTAGATTGTATCATATATTTTTTTGCATTTAAATATTGTTAAGTCTCTAGCAAAGGTAAGTACCATAGGTTTTTTTTACACATTGTGTATTATTATCTAAGAAGCTTCCAACAGTGGAGACAAAGACATTGTCAGTTATTGTTTACCTTTATAAAAAGAAGCCTATTTTTACAAATTTTCAGAAGTTCCTTCAATGCCAGAGATCATAATCAAGAGTAAGTAGGCAGAATGTCACCATAAGTCTATAGATACTATATGGGTTATAATGGTAAAAAGTTACCAAACAAAAAGACTGTTGACCACAGTCATTACTTAGAACAGTTTCATATGTATATTCACTTTACAGATGGCAAATCAGATGCACCTTCTAATATCTTTATTCTGCTATTCTGGCTGGGGAATTCTAGGACTTGGAAATCCACACAAGTTAAAGTTGCTAAGGTTGAGAAACACTGGTATAAATCAATAATTCATTCTTCCTCTCTTGCCTGAACTCATTTGCACACTTAAAATCCAAGATAGATTTATCAAAGCTGCTTTATTCTTCACTATTCATGACAATAGTCCTTACGCATATTCAGTTTGGTCTCTCATTTTCTGTTCTCCTATTGGGCCAGCAAGAAAAGAAACAATGAATCATGTTTTTCCTGCTTATTCATAGCCCAAAGAATAATGGAACTCTATTTTGTGCTTTCATAACAGTAATAAATTTTGTGGATTTTCTCTCCATTATAATTATTACTTTCTCCTGATCATTTTTTTTGAGAGCAGGTGAAATATTATTTGTAAAGGCTTGCTTCAGAATTATAGCAGTAGTGTAGCAATTCAAGTAGATTATAGGGGCTGCACAGTTATAAGTTGTTCTTTTTCTACTTTATGAGCAGTTGAATGACCTCTGCAACCAACACAATCCCTATGAATATGCAGTAATCTTCCTTTCACAGAAGAGAATAGGGGGAAGAATCTCTGCCACCACAATCTTTGGGTGCACTCTTTCATCATCATGCTAGCTCAAAGACTGAATTTAGCAAGAAAGATTTTTTAAAGTTTTGATTTAATAGAGTGGAACTATTTTTCCCCCCAGTTTTGGTCTCAGTTCAACATATGAAGTACAGAATAATTTCTTATTATTTCCATTTTCTGCCACAAAAGCTGGTTGGCTTTATTTATCTCACAGGAAAAAAAATCATATCAGCAGCAAATACATTGATGCCCACAAAAGTAATTTTTTTTAAAAAAAATCTTTTTAAGATGCTAACAAATTTACTTACAAACACCTATATTTATTATTTCATAAATAGGCGCAACAGCTTCCATAAAAAAAGATTAAATACAGACACAGGATGAAGAAACAATAATACAGAGCCATATGTAAAGATTATAATTTAGCTGTTTCCAATCTGTTTTCTGCATCTAATAAAATACCAAGAAAGCATTTGGCAGTTTTATACATAAGAGGACGTAAATGACATTTACTAACTGTTACACATAAAGTGATAAAAAAGCAGTTTTAGGCAGTACAAAATAAATGTGTTTGCTCTTTTCCCAATATCACTTTTTTCTTTGTATAATTAATGACACAAAGCCAATTTATGTTTAATTAAAATCATTTGGGAATAATTTTCATCTTTTCAGAGTTTGAAAATATAGAACTATTAGTCAGTTGCTTAAAAATGAAGTAAAAATATGAATGTTTGCCAATTTAACCCCCTTTGTGAAATCAATAAACTGGAATGAGCCAGTTTCAAAGTACAATTAGCTACAAAAAACATTCACATTTTATACTCTAGGAGAGTGAAACATAGATGCTATTTACAACTTGCTATGACTGCTACATAAAGCCATTTAAAAAGTCTTTAGTAGTTTCATATAAACACCCATTATGAAAACCAATGGAAAATCCAGGACTTTTATCCAAGACATCTACAGTTGCTAAGGCAGTTACTAGCGCAGCACTTCACAGCAAAAATAAAAATCAACAAAATCCAAATAGTCCAATCCTCCTTCTGCAAGAAAGGAAGAAAAGCAATGTCCATTTAAGGAAGGAGAAAGAAAAAGAAAGAAGGGGTGGAGGAACAAGACATTTTTTTCCCAGAGTGAATGACCCACCAGCAAAAATAGTCCTAAGTGCTTAGCAACTTTATATGTTCTAAATAAATGCAGAACTGCCTTGACTGCATAAAGCAATCCATGACGAAAAAGACTTTCCTGCATTCCTCAGCGAAAAGAAGAGATGCATTTCCAAAATATTTTCAGGTAAGATACAGTGCTTTGTCCCTCTGCATGGCCCTGTTAAAGAGAGGAGGGAGAAAAAAGAAGTTAGGAGTCACATGAAAAAGCAAATGTAAGTGGGGACAAGGGATGGGGTATTGTTAATCTCTGAATCCATGCTGTGATTTTTCAAAGCTGCTGAAACAGTCATGCAATATTTCATATTCTCATTAAACTCGGGTGAAGCTTTATTTTCACCGAAAGCTCGTTGTTGAAAGAAAACCATATTCTTTTGATACTGGAGAAAAACCTGTGTGAGGAAACTCCAGAAACTTTATTCTCTCAAATGTAATATTTATTCTGGTCGGGGATTTTAAAACCTCTTTTCTTTATAAGCACTTTGTGGTGGGAGGTTGCAAATTAATAGTTCTTATAATTAGTAAGTATTGTGGCTAAATGAAAATATAATCTTTGCAAATTCCCTTCAGGTCAAATGCCCTGAAAATGAATGCTTTATGAAAAGTGAACCTATGGGAGTCATAAAGCCCAGTTGGATGGTTAAGTCTGACATCATAAGTGAACTACAATTAGGGGAGAAAAGATATAGGCATGGGACTCTGCCTATGCAATAAGACATTGGACTTGCCATGTCCTACATGCTCTAAAGCAAAGCCTGCAGTCCTGATTTGATCCGCAGATTGATTAAATCCGGCCCGCAGGGCTGACCTGGAAATAGCAAATGACCAGCCCATAGTGCCTTAGGCAGCCAAAATCACCACTCCCATACCCCATTTTCAGCCTGGATGGCCTCCTGCTGTGCAGCCCTTCTGCGCCTCATTTTGGCTGGCAGAGTGCTGCAGGAGGTATCTGTTCTGTTTCCCTGCCCCCCCGCCCATGGAGAACTGTAATGCTGATATCCAGTTTGACACCCCTGCTCTAAAGCCTCTTCCTGAGAGTTAAGAAATTATCTAGAAGGATATGAGATAAAGTATACTGCTATACTTGCAAATGATAAATGAACACAGCAAACCATCTCTAAGAGTAGACTACCTTGTGCTCATGCATAAGGCCCCTCTGGATCAGTGAACAATGTACTTGTCAAATGAAGTAGTCATAAGCTGTAAAAAGTTCAGAAAGCAGCAGCCTTGCATATAAATTATACTGTCTTCTGAATCTGCCTGACAAGTTCCCCAAGTTTGGCTACAGAACAATGGCAGCCAAGACTCAAGGTTGACCAGAGTTATTTAACAAAGGCTTCTTTATGTAAGGTACTGTGATTGTCCCTTCTCAGTTAGATTTTTTGAAAAGTAAATCTTAGTTGTAGTGCAAGATCTTCTCCCAAAACCTTTCTCCTTAATTGTGGCATATGAAAATGATCCTTCTGTTAGCTACTTGAACATTTCTGCTAGCCTCTAGAATATATTTGTTGTATAAAAATGAAAACCATGCCTGAGTACAGTTTTTGTTTTAAATGCTACTCAATGCCAGATGGCATACACTGCCTGCTCACCCATTACTGCAGTAATCATTATTCCATTCCACAGTCTGTGTTGGGGGATTTCTGCACCCTGAACGAACATATTCCATTGCTTGGGTAACAACCTGTGCAGCTGTAGATGCTGGATTGATAATATTCTGGTAATCAGGCTGGAGAGTAAAACCCTAAAAACAAAAACAAAATAAAACAGGGCTTAATTATGCAAGCTAACCTCTCAATTCAAAGGCTTGATAAAGTACTGAGTTGTTCTTTGCCATTCTGAAACTTACAGCAAAAGGAAAATAGATGGGCACTTGTGGCTTTTCAGACAATAATTTTAATTGGTTAAGACAAATGCCAGACAACAAATTGCAATCATGTAGAGAGAATGTTGAAACAAAGAACAAAAACATTTTAAAGCTTTAAAAAAAAAACCAAAAAGAAAAAAGAACTCAGTGCATTCAACACGAGAAAATAAAAGAAAGGTCTGTGTGTTTCTTGAAGCTCACATTTCAATTCAAACCAAGGATATTCTATTAGTTAATTCCAAGAATATGCAACAGAATCTTTTTGAAGGAGGCAGGCAGCAGGTGGCTGAGTGTTTTATTAGACTACACCTATTCACAATTATTGTTCTCCAAACCCTTTTATTTGGTTCAGCCACAAAAGGACCATCTGCTGCCTCCTTTATTTGCACTTCTTTCTCAACTACACAAACAAAAAAATCAACTAAAGCTTTTTAACCGTTGTTAGACTAATGTAGCAATAAAACCAACAGCCCTCCCTCTCTAACCCCCCACCCGTTGTTGTTTTCAATATGTTTAAATGTTTTCCAAATCAGCTGATCAGATTTTCAAGAACGCTTTACTGCCAAAAGGCCAGGAGACCTGCTTTATTGTGTATCATAATAGACCAACTAATGTACACCAGAGAAAACAGAACAAACCAGCTAAAAAGAAACTTCCCAAGGACATCAGAGGATGATACATTAAGTAAATGTTCCGTTTAACTGAGCAGAACAAATTTGCCAGAAATTGCACTCTTCTCACTAGTTTATATTTGGCAAACAGAATAAATACCTAACTTAAACCAACAGGTTTCTAACTGACTATTCATGCTACCATTTCATGAGACGGGGATCATTTAACAAGAGTAAACTTTTCAAGCACTATTTATTTTCAGGTAGGCCAAGATACAAAACTTATGAAGGATGGAGTCCTTAATTGCTGGAATATGAACTGCAATCTATTCACCTGGCCCGTCAATGGAAGTTCTTACAGTATCTCCAGATTTACAGGCTCCTGTCAACTAATCTCAGGAATGGTTTAATATTATGATGGAAAATAATGTTTAAATTCAGCCACTTTCTAATTATTATTATTTTTATATGGCAACTAAAATAAAAAATACATAGCTTATAATGATTGGGAAGGGAGGTAGAAAGGAAAAGAGTAATCGCCCTTCTAAATGAATTCTAGATTTCCAAAGCAGATTTGAGTGTCTATATAAAGGTGTGGATTTGTTTTTGTTTTGTTTTTTTGACAAACAAATAGCTCAAGAAATCTTGATAGTGTGTGTTCCAGTGGAAAATAATAGAGTTAAAAATATGCTACTAATATGCCTCTAATATTAGGAGTTGCTACAATATGAATAAACAAAAACAATGTATTTATTTTAATGCTATACATAACATATTTGAGAACATCTGAATGTAATTTGGGGTGTCAGATTTCTCTGAAACAGTCTTTCTAAAATTTTATTCCATGACTTTTCTTTTTATTATAAATAAGTCATATATGCTAATTTTTATCCTAGTTGTGTGATGTCTTATTAAATTGTATAACACATAATTCTTTCCTAATCTTCTATGTTCTTCTTCCCTTAGGGTACTTTTTAAACTTTTCCACATGATAACTGTTTCTTTTAACTGCCTAGTTAACATTTAACTGCATTTAAATGTAGTATGTTAACAATTCTTAAGAATGGATATTGTTTTAAAACTATAAATCTGTATTGGAGTTTTTAACAGAAATGATTTCTTGTATTTTAAGTGAAACTTCAATATAATAATGCTCATGTAATTTATGAGTTGTCTTGGGAATATTCTAAAACACAAGACATGAATTTGAAGCAAAACAGTAATACAGTTTTCTCCAGGCAAATCTTAAAGACCATCCGATGTATTCTTATACAGCAAACATCAGCTTCTTTGTCCTTTCATTGTATGCATCAAAGAATGTTAAATACCTTATAAAAACATTGTGCTTTCTGACAAACTAAAGCTAACATTTTATTTAAAAGCTACCGTATTTTCCGGCGTATAAGACGACTTTTGAACCCCCCAAAAGGCAACCAAAAATCGGGGGTCGTCTTATACGCCGAGTATAGGCAGGCGATAGTCAGAAAAGGAGCGGA
>JAPKID020000539.1:0-17686 GCA_026931265.2 Tropidonophis doriae | reverse complement strand
GGAATTTTAATAGTGGGTTTTAGCACGGGATTGTTTAATTGATTTAATTGATTTTTAATTGACAGATGTTTTGTACTATTCTTAGATGCCTGTGCGCCGCCCTGGATCCTCTCCAGGAGAAGGGCGGGATATAAGCCAAATAAAATAAATGAATAAATATTACTGCCTATTCCATCCCTTTACAAGACTGTTCTTTTTGAGAGTTTTGCCCCAATCTGTAATATTTCACATCTTATATTGAATTGTATGTTCAGTAATTTGGAGAGATTCCTCCATCAGTACGGTTGGCCATCCTGCTCCCAATTCAAAATCGTGTAAAGAAAAAAAAAATCAAAAGCACTGATGTTCATGAACATGATTGACAATATAATGTCTTGTTTCCTTCCAGTGTGAGGACTGTTGTTTTATTTTTGTTCTTTCTTTTCTGTATTTTATTTGGCAAACAATAGAGAAGAGAATCTTTTTCTCTTATTTCACAACTTCTAAATTTGCTTAGGATTTTTTAATGGGTTTTGTCAAAATATTCTGAAAGTCCAGTCATATTGAAGTTGAGATGACAGGCTACATAACTTGAAATAGCCTAATTTTATGAATTTCTTGTTCTTCAAAAATCAAAATAGTCTGAAGAACTTAAGAGTTTGCGCACTTTCTGATATTTTATAATAAAAGTATTACCAGTTAAGATTTTATAATGGGTATTGGTTTTTCTCCCACAGATTTATAAAATACAGTTACTTGTTGATATTAAATGCATTCATCTTTTCATTTATGCGCATTGACACTTTTGGAGATTATGAAATTTAGTGTTATACTTGGAAACTTTCCATATTGACTCTTCAAAAAAATTGGTCCTGGTACAGAGAACAAAGATGAGCTGGGAAAAACTGCAGAAACCATTACAAAAACATCTGTTAAGCCCAGGAAATGGGAAAAAAATGGCTTTACCTTAATTTATGCTGCCACATACCTCCCTGCGACCGATCCGCTCCCACAGGGAGGGCCTGCTCCGGGTGCCATCAGCCGGACAATGCCGGCTGGCGGCGCCCAGGAGCAGAGCTCTCTCTGTGGCGGGCCCAACCCTATGGAACGACCTGCCCCCTGACTTACGTACTACCACTGACCTCCGCTTATTCCGCAAGAAACTAAAAACACACCTGTTTCAACAAGCCTGCCTGGGCTAACCCCGACGCTGTGTTGGACTACAAAATTTTTAATTGGGATTTTAATTAACGGGGATTTTAGAATGGGACTGGTTTAAATTTAATCGTTTTTAACATGGTTTTGATATTTTAGTATGGTTTTTAATGCTTTCTGTGCACCGCCCCAGGTCCTTCTGGAGATGTGCAGGATATAAATTGAATAAATAAATAAATAAATAAATAAATAAATAAATAAATAAATAAATAAATAAATAAATACTTATTTTAAAATGCATTTATAGCTGTTTCTGTGCGATTGGCAAGATTGCTAACATTATGGTATTTTTCCATACTATCATCATATATATTTCTTGAAAGGCCTGGTTTCTGATTCAAAAACTAATCCCACATGAAAATTTAACCACAATATTGGTTTATTTCAGGATCTCACCACTTTTTTAAAAAAAAAACTGTTTAAGGCTATTCAGTTTCTTTCCTTTAAGATTGTTTCCTTCATAATCATTATATCAATCTGGACAGCTAGAAAACTATATGCATTACAGGTAGCTTCCCCATACCTAGGAGTATTACAGATAGATTCTCATACCTACAAGTATTCTATGAGAAAATTGTCATGAAGCTTCCACCCATAATATTTTCTGATTTCTATCTTTGCCAGCTAGCCTTACTTTTCCAACCTAAGACTCTGTTGGAAGTTATCCTCCAAACTTTAAGTGCCAGAATAAGTTTCAAGGGTTTATAAAACTGCATCTTTTTCTTGTTATAAGAGATTTTTCCTTGGTTATAATGAAGCAGAGAAATGGCCTTCCAGTATCTTCTCAACATTTCACCCAACAGACTTAAGAGGTCATCCTTTAATGTTACAGATTAACTGAACTGCCAGCTCTTTGCCATTTGAACTTCTCTATAATAGTTCAGCTATCTCCTCTGCTTCACTAATTTCAGTACTTGCAGCATATAACACTGTTGCTTGAAAACCAAAATTAGAAACTGGGCAACTGGGCAAGTGATTGTGTTACCTTGGTTAACAGCTGCTTTTTTAATAAATAATAATCATTTACCAGTCATTTTTCCTTCCTTCTCTATCTACATTTCCTGATCTACTACTATGTGCTTGCTCTATATTTGTACAAAAAGTTGCCAGATTGAATATACATAATTTTAGTAACACTCAGAACACAGTAGAATTATATAGTGGATAGCTAATGTAACATGGATCTAGAAATCTCATTTGATTATGGTGGTTTTGTTTTGTTTGAGAAAATAACATTTTTATTTGAATATTTAGTATTAATCAAGTTACTTTAAGAAATTAATAAGGCATCTTAATATATTCTGGTTTTATGACAAGATAGGCATACAATAATAAATCTTAATGGAAACAAACATTTTCTTTTATATTAATCCAAAGCATGAAAACTCTTAAAGTGAAATGGTAAAAGAATTAAAGATTGAATCTGAAACACCACCATTTCAGGTTTAGTTGAGAAAGTATATTTCAACATTAATGGCTTCTGTTACCCTTTGATTTTACTAATATCTCTAATCAAGAATCTTGATCATTTAAAAGCAACTATTTTTGTTAAACATTTTCCTTCCAGGATGTATTTGTTTTAAAAAGAATGCAGTATTGAACAATTCAAGATCCCCTTCCATTGACCTGTCCATTTTTCACTGTGCAAATACAAAGAAGAATGGCAGGGGACATCATCGAGTTGCTGTTTGTTTGACTTGTCCTGTTACAAAATTTGCACTTGCCATGCAATGAAGTTGTAAAAGAAAAAAAGCGGAATAATTTAACTTTTTTTATTCATAAAAATAATCACGGTTTTCTGATTACATCTTAACTTCATAAATGTTAAATAACCTATCAGCATCTAGTTGTTGTAAATTATGAAAAAGAGTATTGCTGGGAATATTAACCAACTAAATCCTTGTTCTTTAGTGAACATGAAAATGCATTATGGCAGGTTGTCATTGTGCTCACGGTAACTTTGACACCAAATAACAAAACTGCCATTTGTACTTAGGGTAAATTAGTTCACTTTTGCTTTTACTGTTCCTTTCATTCTGACATAAATGTATGAACTCTGGAACTAACCAAGTCGTGTGGTTTCCCTCCTGAGTTCAGTAAATCTGCCCATTTCATTCCTTTCACTCATCAGAACATCAATGTTACAGTAGTTTCAAAATCACTGCTTTTATTTCAAGATATAGGAAGTTTTCTTCCAATCATTTCAATTTCAATAACATTCTTATTTGATTCATTTTATCACAGGGTCATTTAAGAGCAATGTACCTTTGGAGTACAATATATTACTAGATGCTGGCAGTACCTCCCCACTTGTAAAACCAGTTGGGCAATCCAAATTCATTGTTCTGGATGGACTTGATCCATGCACCCAATATGAGATAAGGATTCAAGCCTGCCAGAATGGTAAGATGTTAAGTAATTCCATCTTGTTATTGGAAGACAGTGCAATTTTGCAAAAATATATTCTGTTTAAATAACAGAATAACATCTTATTCCAAAATGTTTACCTAGTAAAAGCAAACCTAGGATTGAATCATTTATTTTACACATCTCCATATTGTATCATGAATATTTCAATAGAAAATTTGAATAGTTCACATTTGGGAGAATGTCAGCCCTTTTTATGAAAAACATAAAACAAGGTGTTTTTTTAAAAAATTGTTCTATAAAAACACATCGGAGAAAATCCATTCCCAATTAATGCTACATCAGTAATTTATATATCCCTTTTATTATTCATAGGAAACAGAAGGATAATGCTCTCTTATTTAGAATTATAAGAAATGTATGAAACCCAATTTAATGTGTTTTGTTAACATGGGTGCAGCATAATGGAATTCTTCAGGTGGTATTGAATGCGAGACAGCCTTGGTCTCTGGGTTTCTGAGGCAAGTGGCATTTCTCCATTGGAAAACTAACTAAATCTTTAGAAAATCATCATCATCATCACCATCCTGCTCCAAACCAAATTGTTTCAAAAATGTATTGATTTTTGAAACAATTCAAAAAGAAGTAATGTTGTAAATCATATATTGCCAAACTGATAGGACTTTAATAATGACTGATAACTGAGCTGAGAACATTTGTTAAAAGAAATAACTTTTGCCAAGATTTTTCAATGGGCTGAGTTTCAGAAAGCAAACCAGTAAGCAAGCAGGAAGGTATATTTTTACTTACCCTTTGTTAAAGCAAAATGGAAAATTGTGATTTTGTGTCAGCTTACTATCTTACTTATCTATCTCTGTTATGATATCAATTTTTTAAATATGTTTGCGAGTGGACTTTATGAAGAACTGGGTTAACACACCCAGTGTAACATATAGGGCAGAAACTACGAAGGCAAATAGGAACTCATGCGTTCATTTGTTTGTCCTTGCAACTCCCATTTCTAAAGAAATATTTTTTTAAAAAAATGGCAGCTTTTAGGCAATATTGTCTAGTCTCAGAAAGTATTCAGGATTAATTATAGTTAGTATTTGGTTGGTAGACCTTCAGGAACCCCCCCAAATTATAGGCAAAAACAGGAAATGAAAACAGTCCCAGAAGGAATAGTACAAGTTTTCCACACTGTTGCCAAGAAAACTACCTGATCATATTCAGTTCAATTCAGCTTGAAGAACATTTTATTTCATTTTGCTGTGTGTGTGTGTGTGTGTGTGTGTGTGTGTGTGTGTGTGTGTGTGTGTGTAAAAGTCTAGAGCAGATGTTAGCAGTACAGTGAAAAATGCCGCATGAACACAAATAGTTTGTCAACTTGAATCTGAACAATATTGGGATGGAAAATTCTCTGAAATATCATAGCTCTATGCTAGACTGGCAAATACAGAAAACCTCTCAGAAAACAATCACAACAAGCTGACTGGATCTGTCAGGGGCTAAACATGATTTGGAAGATACTGTAAATGGTATACTTTCTTTTCTTATTTACCGAACTCTCTGATGAATAGTGTTAACTGCCCAAGGATGAGACAGGTAATGTAGAAATTTAATAGATAAATAAAATAATTTTGTTTTGACTTTCTACTAGAAGCCTTAAGACCCCATGTATTTAATTTTTTATTACAATGATTGCAATGATTTGAAAGAGACATATTTTCATTAAGAAATATTAGTTCTTGACTTTGACAATTAGGACTTTGCATGCTTGAAAGGCAATATTATTCCTAAGGTCTGGTTTGTCTTCTTCTAGCTGGCTGTGGAGTTGGTGAACAAGTATACACAACCACTGCTGAAGCCTTTCCTGAAGATTTGAGCCCTCCTGTCATTTCAGCCATTGGACCAACATATATAGATGTGAAATGGTTACCTCCTAAAAAACCCAATGGCATAATTAGAAACTACTTTATTTACAGGTAGTTCTTGAAGTTTTGTATTTTTAAATATTAAATATTATAGTCCTCACTATGTAGTGCAAGCTTTCTGTGAAGATGAGGGATTTTTTCAAAATGGGTAGGCCTAGGTAAAATGTAAAGGTTCCCCTCGCACGTATGTACTAGTGCTTCCCAACTCTAGGGGGGGTGCTCATCTCCGTTTCAAAGCCAAAGAGTCAGCGCCGTCCAAAGACGTCTCCATGGTCATGTGGCCAGCATGACTAAACACAGAAGGCACACGGACACTGTTGCCTTCCTACCAAAGTGGTCCTTATTTTTCTACTTGCATTTTTTTTACATGCTTTTAAATTGCTAGATTGGCAGACAAATAACTGCAGTTCACTCTGCTCCCCGATAGTAGGAATTCAAACCGCTGAATTGCTGACCTGTCTGATCAACAAGCTCAGCATCTTAGCCACTGAGCCACCATGTCCCAGGGAGGCCTAAGCAGTATGCAAAACATCCAAATAAATGTGCAAAGTGCTCCAGACAGATAATGATTATGAAAGAAGGATTATATCAGTGTGGCTTTTATAAAAAGAGCATTTTAACATTATTGCTGTTTTGAGCCTTGACTGTAAATTGCATTTTCAGCATAGCAAAAAGAATATTTGAACCAAGTCTCAATGAACCTTCTGAATGCAGATGGATCAAACAGCTTTTTCAAATATGCATCATCTTGGATGCAAAATCTGCATATGCATTAAAGCTCTTCTGGATTTCTTGTGCAATGTAATTCTTTTGTCAGCATTCATTATGATCAAAAATACTTTGGTGTTTTATCCACCAAGTTCAACAAACTCCAATTAGAAGAACAAGTCACTAGTATTGTGTAGTCAAGTGGTAATCAGCCTGGTCCCTACCGCCCACCAGTGGGCATTCCAGCTTCCATGGTGGGCAGTAGGGGTTGCCCAATACTGAAGCACTTTCCTTTTTTAAAATTTAATTGATGTCCCTACTTTATAAATGGCCATTATTGTGGAACTGGTGGGAGGTTAGAAAATTTTACTACTAACAGAGATACAAAAGTGGGCGGTAGGTATAAAAAGGTTGACTATCCCTGGTGTAGATGTTTCTACAATATTTTAAACTTGCACATGGCTTGCTTGTCCCAGACCTCTATGATAAACAGTAGAGGGTTTTGGCAGAAAGCCTTCTGATTTCATTGATTAAGAAAATTTATTTGATAAGAATGTTTAATTGTTCAAAGAAGAAAAGTTGGTATGTTGGGGAAATTGTTGGGAAAAGGGCAGCGACGCTGTAGAATCCGAAGCAATGAATGCAAATAGATAGCAAGCTAATAGGAAAGGGAGAAGGAGTGAAAAGCAGTTTGAAGAAAATAAATACCGTAGGAAGAACTAGGCATTAGCCTGAAAATCATCATTGGTATGGAAACATGATGGACCCATGGATTGATGGAAGGAGTGACAGAAAAAGAAAAATTGCTCATTAGGCTAGGCCCATAATGGCGAACCTATGACATGGGTGCCACAGGTGGCATGCGAAGCCATTTCTAAGGGCACGCAAGGTGTTGTCCTGTCAGCTTCAGCACACATGAGCATGTTGGTCAGCTGATTTTCGGCCTTGGTTTTCAGCCATTTTTTGCCCTCCTGAAGCCTCCAGAGGGAGAAAAATGGCCCAAAGGGCAACCTGGAAGTCCATTCCTGAACTTCTGGTTTGTGTGTTGGATCTTTTTTCGCCCTCCCCAGGCTTCTAGAAAGCTTCTGGAGCTTTGGGAGGGTGAAAAATGGACCTACTGGGCCCACTGGAAGTCAGAAAATGGATTGTTTCCAGCCTCTGGGGGAGACCATTTTTGTCCTTCCCAGGCTCCAAAAAAGCCATGTGTACATGTGCTAGACAGCAGGGGGTGTCACATGTATTCTCATAGAGCACAGCATGGGAGGCATTAAATTATGGGGGTGGGCAGACGAGCATCCACAATAGCGCGAGTGTGCGTGCTTTAGGACCCAAGGTAAAAAAGGTTCGCCATCACTGGGCTAGGTGATAACTGCCGATGACAATGGCTTAGCAAGGAAGACAGAATTCAAGATGATGTTTGAAGTTGTGAGATCTTCATAGTGACAAAGGAACTTGGTCAAACTTGATTTGGCTGGTTCTGTACTATTTGTCAAGGAGCAATTGATACTAAAAAAACAGTTGATGTTAGTATATCTTTTTTTGAACTAACTTGCTAGTAGTTTTTAAAATGCTGTTCGATTTGGAATATTTTTCCTTTTCTATGCTAATTGTATGACCAAATAGATTAAGCCCCACTTTTGTGTAAAAAGAAATAAAGTATCTTTCATAGTCCAAAACATATTTTCATTCTGCTGGTTTTGTAAACAACACTGATGATTATAGTAGCAATTCCATAGCCAGAGAAAAGGAAAGCAGAAAATATAATGCAGAAAGTGGAAAATATTGTAAATTGAATTTGACAGCATTTGATGGCATTTGATTATTCTAGTCACAGCCAAACAATGATATAAAGAGTAATATGAAACAGAATGTGTTACTGCCTAGCAGACTCGAAAGCAATAAACCTTCCTCCAATGTGACACAATCACTTCACAATCATAATTGTAGCCTGTTTGATACCTCGGAGTACAGCAGAAGGGCACTGACTGACATAGATACATTTTGTTTTTTATTTAAAGTGAAATGAAAATGGCGCACTGGGGCTCCAGATACAATCGTTATATTCACCTACATAGGCATGAATCACTTGGCAGTTATTTCAGCTGAAGTTTAAATGTGCTTAGACAACAACAATATCACATCTTTCTCAGATAGCTATGAAAAAAAAATCAGAAATATATAAGGACAGAAATGGAATGTAAGCACAGCACTTTTTTCCATGCAGTGTTCATACACAGCCTTAGACTGCTATAACAAAAACCCTTCAATGTTTTTAGATTATGTTTTGCATGTAATTTCTGTTTCATCTTTTGCTGCCCTGCCTTATTGTCATTTATATATTAAACTAAATTTATTTAACCAGCAAGTGAGTAGGCAGTTTTTCATTAAAACTGAAGGATCTAAATTTGCAAGGGTTTTGGCTTCCTCTATGTTAACCTTCATGGTATCTCTCTCTCTCCTTCCCCATTTTTTTCTCAAAAGCCTAGAGTCTTAATTGGAATAAAACTATGGCAATATTTATTATCCATTTATTTCTAAACCATAAACCTGGGTATATCTATGCGTATTTATGTGAGTGCTGTATATTTCCCTATGTAAAGCAAGCTTATAACAGAGACCTGATTACAGAATAAATACAAAATAAAGTCAATGTAATGATAACATTTAAAAGCATGTTATCATTAAAAGCATGTTAACGTTTAAAAGCATGTTATCCCTTCGACCGATTCGCTCCCACAGAGAGGGACTTCTCTGGGTGCCGTCCACTGGCAATGCCAGTGGGCGGCGCCCAGGGGAAGGGCCTTCTCTGTGGCGGGCCCAACCCTCTGGAACGACCTACCCCCCAAACTTAGATCTACCACAGACCTCCGCTCCTTCCGTCAGCAATTAAAGACTGATCTTTTCCAGCAGGCTGGCCTGGTCTAACCTAACGTACCTAGCCTAGTTTTTAGTAGATAAATTATTTAATTGGGTTTTTACTAAAATAGTTTTAAACGGGGCACATTTTAGCACAGGGCAAAAATATTTAATATAGTTTTAATTATTTATAATTGTTATATGTATATGTTCTTAAATTTCCTGTGCACCGCCCCGAGTCCCTTCGTGGAGCGGGGGCGGTCAATAAATCCAAATAATAAATAATAAATAAATAAATAATAAACTGTTGCTAAACTGTCACCTCTGTCTTCTTCCTGAAGATAAACACAAACGAAATAATCCCAGGCCGCTTACACTGGAGGAGTATTTGGATGGAGATTTTAATTACAAAACCTTTTCTCCTTACTGGGTTTCAGGTAAGTGAAATTAATTTAGAATTATGGGATAATATGGGGCAGTGATGGAACATGGAAGGCTTTTTTTAATCTGCTAAATTTAAGGGTTATGGTTGGTTGTTTTTTTTATAGGATTGTTTGGGTTTCAATTGTGGTTTATTACCCTCAGTAGTGCAGAGACAGTGCAGGGACAGGGTGCATGGTATCTCAAACAATTGGCTAAATTAATAAGCCTATTTAAAATGAGCAGAGAATTGGAAGATTTGAGATAATCAGCAGTGATATTCAAGAATCACTGAGGACTCAAGATCTGTATGATTTGCTTCCAAGGTAATTGTAGATAGAACCACTGCAACATTATGTATAAAACCCAAAAGTTCTTTGTGACAAACACTGATAGGAAGATGATAGTGATGTTGATTTTGCTTCTCTAGATAATCACGGTTCTTGCACAAATGTATACAGCTAAGAAATATGACAGGTTGCCCAGAACTGCTAAATCTGCCATTCCCTGGAGTATTTTATTTGAAACCACAGAGTTTGTAGATTTGGTCAGAACCTAAATAATTAGTTTAAAAACTAAATTCCTAATTTGGTATTTCATAATCTCTGGGGCTTTTAAAGTGATAAACAACATAATTTGCATGATTTTGTTTTGTTTTGGTGCAGGCAAATTGGCTGATACGAAGGAATTATTTTTTCCTAGCTTATTTTTATTTTAAAGCAGTTACATTATAGGAGACAAAAATAGGGGTGATGTGCCAATTTATGTTCTGTTTTATTTTTGTGAATGCATGACGTTCAATTATCAGATGCGAGCTTTGGTTTTAAGCATTTGGTATGTATTTTGATAGACTTGCTATTTAAATGAATATTCCGTTTTTAGTTTTTAAAAATCCCAGTATAAAATGTATACATTGTTTTCATGAGTATATGCATTTTTGTATAAATGTATGTATGTATGTATGTATGTATGTATGTATGTATGTATACTTTAAACAAGAATTACAATGCAAAATGTTGCATTAATAATAATAATAATCAAATACTTGTCCTAGTAGAAAAGTGGGATATGAGTCAAATTTTAAAAGTTTAGTTATTAGAGCAAACATGCAAAATTTACTTTCAATTGTAAGTTCAATCAATTTATTTCTCATCTCTACCAAGAATATTTGAGATTTTTTTAAAAAATAAACTCTGCAAATATATGATTTTTCTCAGCTTTGGTGTCATTTTTGCCTATTCAGAATTACAAGATCAAGGCACAATTTTTTAGCCTTTACTTTTCCTCCCATAGCTCCTTTATTTACTTACATGAAAATTCCTTGCCTGTGGTTTTGAAGTAAGCAATTAAATGCGTGATTGCCTGAGAAAGGCAACAAGATACTGTGTTTCCCCGAAAATAAGACAGGGTCTTATTTTTTTTTGACCCCTGAAATAAGCGCTTGGCCTTATTTTCGGAGAGGTCTTATTATTTTTGAGGTTCATGAGGTGGCGAGCATGGTCACCTCCAGGTTGCTGCTGTGTTGCGCTGCTGGAGCATTGAAGTGTGCCACTGAGTCTGCCACTCTTTTTGTGGTGGCCATTGGCGCGACAAAAGGGGCACGATGGCTAGGGTTGTGGAAGCAGCTGTTAGGTAAGGGCATGTGGGGTGCAAGGGGTATGTTCCCCCTTCCCATTCCCCCCTTCTGCCCTCGCCTCCTCACCTCTTGTTGTTTGCATGGCAAGCAACCAGAGGAAATGGCAGGGACCGGTTATGCATGCACTTAAATATTTTTGAAGAGAGCTTATTTTCAGGGGAGGGCTTATTTTAGTGCATGTGCTCAAAAGCTCGATAGGGCTTATTATCTGTGGCGGTGTCTCATTTTCAGGAAAACAGGGTAGCATTTCCATGAAACCTATTGAACAATCCTGTTTCTCTTTCCATTGAAGGAAATGAATATCTTCATCAGTCTAAAGATAATGTCATCCTCCACAATGTTGAATCAGGGCAGTCGACCACTATCTTGACAAATAGCACCGTTGTATGTATGGCCGCTGTTTCAAAATTATGAGTTAATTTAATTAAGTGATGGTTACATGTTGGCTACTATTTGATGCTTTAATCTTCCAGAAAGAATTGAATGCCACAAATTATGCAATGTCTGGAGATCAGAAATTTATACTATTGGAAAGCAACTATTCTAAGGTAATATTTTTTTAAAGTTGGTTTAGTAAACTTTCAGGGCATTAGCGAAGATTAATTGAAGGGATTCCTTGGGAAAGGAAGTTGAAGCAAGGCCTTAGTTTATTCCTTCATTATTCTTCCAGTCTTAGCTCCATAGTAAAACAATCATTACTGCAATGTACAGTAGGCAGTAAATAATCATTACTGTAAAATAACAATCATATTTTGCTTTGGACAAACAATCAGCCCTTCATCCCTGCCAGACAGCTCTTGTGCACTGACTTCTAATCCTGAGGAGATTTCCTAAGTCCTGAGGGCTCCATGTAGATAAATTCTTAAGAAATGGGCTGAATGGGTCAGTCACTGTTTTGGTAAGAAAATGAATTAATTTTGTTAGGAACCTGGTCTTATTCTTTGGTCCCCTTGCAGGTTATGCACCTAGAGAGCAGCCATTGTAGAAATTAAACACAAATTATGTGTCACCCAGAAAGTGCATTAGGTTTGTGCAAGAATTTACTCTGGATAATGTGATGAACAGCATAAAAAATAATTAATAAATATTTTTTTAAAATTAATAAATTCAGCTTGGCTAAAGGGCAGAAAGAAAGGGCCAAAGTACAAACATTCATGTACAAACATGGGCAAAACATTTCTTCCAGTGTCCTATCCCTACCTGATCAGTCCACATTCATGCCATATTAACAGAGAAGATGTAAAGAACACTTCTTTTTTTCATGTCAATAAATCAGATTTCTGATTGCACTTGGATTTATTTTCTCTTCAAAACAGAAGTATTCAGCAGGTTCTGATCAGTTCTGGGCAACTGGTAGCAGAAATTTTGAGTAGTTCGGAGAACTGGTAAATACCACCTCTGACTGGCCTTGGCCTCATCTATTCTTTGCCTCCTGAGTCCCAGCTGATTGGGAGGAAATGGGGATTTTACAGTATCCTTCCTCTGGAGTGGGGTGGGAATTGAGATTTTACAGTATCCTTCTCCTGCTACACACACCAAACCACGCCCACAGAACTAGTAGTAAAAAAATTTGAATCCCACCACTGCTTCCTCTCAAATAGGCGTGGTCATGGTGTTGAGAGAGATGGTGCACGTGTTCACTTTTATTCTTTTACCATTGTCTGGGTACTTCCACAGGGGCATTAAACATTAGAATGTACAGTATGTCAGGCATGAATGACCAGATTCCACACAAGAAGTTAGAATTTAATCGACTAACTGCTAATTGTGCTTATTATTATGCACAGGAATTTTCTTAACTAATGGTTAGCACCTGCTTGGAGTTAAATGAAGGTCAGTGTAATTCAAGGGAGGCTGGACTTGGTTTGGGTGTAGTAACATAGGGATTCTTGGCCGATCCCTCTTTTGACTCTGCTCCCAGAGTTTGCCACTCATCTTGCAAGCATCTTATTATATTCCATATTTGGGAAACCTTCCAAATAGTTACAAAGCTCCATGGCAGCCACACAACTTGCAAGTGTGTGTGTGTCCATGTATCCACTGTGATCCTACTATATATATCTAGATTTATATTTATCTGTCTGTCCATCCATCCATCCATCCATCCATGTAAATAGTATTGACATCAGTAAAAAACATTCTGAAAAACTTCTTCATGACTGAAAAATATTGATCACTGCGTCCAAGGCAAGTACCACTGTGGATACTCATAGAGCTTTTATGAAAATTGCTTACTGGGTTGCATTGTCTTTAATAAAAACAGAGTTAATGAGTGGAACAAATACCTCAAGAGAAAGCATTATGAAGATTAGATAACCCGTTTTACATGTAGCAAAAATAATGATTTTTCTCTCTCCATTGTAACCTTTTCAGCTTTGGAGGTATTCTTATACAGCATCCTATCACATTTTTGACCTTATATTAGGGTAAGACAGATTTATTTTCCTGTTGACTAAAACATTAGTAATGTTTAAGTTTATGCAACACTCTTTTTGAGACTCATTAAGTCATTTAAGAAAATAGATTTAAAACAGAGTTGTTATCTCTAGTGATATTCCCAAACACCTACTAGAGGGCTTCATTTCATTCTCTGTCAATTGTATTAAATTCCATTTAAACTGTTTATCGGTCCCTTATAAACAGTCTTCATTGAGCTGGACCTAGCACTGTTGTCAGAATTCAGAACTAATGAACCAAAGGTTTTAGTAAGGGCTTTTCCCTTGCAGTGATGATGTGACCTAGTTTGAGTAATGAAATGTCGGCAAGAAAACAACCAAGCTCAAAGAAGACCAAGAACCTCTCATATAAAATTTCTTAAATAAATAAAAGAAATAAATGTATGGTTATCAATAGCAGTAACTTTTTCTGACCCAATAGTCCTTTAGAAAGCAAAAGCCAAGTTCTTCTGCCTCACTGCTGTCTAGTCCCCTCTCTGCCTCTGATGCAGAGCCATTGTCTGAGCTTTGCTCAGCCCTCAGGACTGACCCCTGTTCCTCCCCAACTTCCTCACTGCCCGACTCTGCTGCCAGCTCCACAGGCTGCTGGTGGACTACAACATAACTGGGAAATGTCTACTAAATGTGTCATTGTACTTATATCTTGCTTGTGGGCTTCTTATAGCCCCCTGTAGCATCTTTCCCTTCCTTTGTGGTTCCTATTATCTTACTTCCTAAGTAAAATAATAATCCCAATGTATTTTGGATATCAAAAAGTTCATATACTAGCAGTCAGTATTAACATCGTCGTTGTTCATATTGTGAACAGATAAGCTCGCCAATAAAGAATGAACATATGTTTGAGGGAGCATGCATCAACTGTCCTAAAAGTACAGATTCTAAATTTCATGTAAGCACTGAATAATTTAATTAGAAATGTGAATTAAGAAAACACTATGTCATTCCATGATTTTTCCCCCCTATTGTAGTGTTTTTGTCAAAGAATACGAGCTACCGCATAATATTCAACATATCTCCTGGTCACCTGTTGGACACAAATTGGTCAGTAATTAATACTGGGTCACAATAATGTTCCTTCTGGTTGAGTTTGATGTCCCTCTGGTGTTTCTTCGGCCATCACTTATTTTTAATTGATGTTATCAAGTATGCTTAAGAATGTTATATGTTGACAACAACCCTATTTGTAAACAGAGTTAGATGGTGTGTTAGAACTGTCATTTAAGATAAAGTATGCACTTCAGTATGGGTCTGTTATTGTTTGTTCTAGGGTGAGACATTTTTGCTTGTGTCAAGTTAAACATATCAAATACAGAAACCCAGAAGCTGGACTTCTGGCTATGTTCCTGTAGATCAGTGATTCCCAACCTTTTTTTGGTCATGCTCCACCTAAGCATCTCTAAAATTCTGATGCTCCCCCCACTGCCCCCCCATGATATATAATTCTTACTTTACTCAAAAAGTGAACTCTACTCATGTGGAAGATGCCTAGCTCTTTAAACCTTGGTTTAAACAAGGTTCAAATTTCTCCCATTAAAAATCAAACTGTCCCCCTGTGATGCATGGGCCCCATGTTGGGAACCACTGCTGTAGATCCTCTCCATCTTCTCTTCATCTTCTCTCCATCTTCTCTCCATCAAATTTCTTACGTCATGGTTCTTAACAAATTGCTTATGTCATGGTTCTTAAGTTAGTCCATCTTGAGAAGGTCATATGGGTTGCAAATAGTTGTGACTATGGTATCAGCTGATTTCCCTCAATAACTGGAAACCGTAGCTGATCACAACATGAAATTTGACTAAAACTGTTCGTGTTAGAGAAATGAGAAAGAAAGAAATTGAAAGAAAATGTGCCTTTCACTCTTCTTCCTATTGAATATTATTTTATTATTATAGACACAAAAATGTGAAATCGCAGCTGCCAGTTCTTTAGCTGGTGTTGGTCTTCACACACATCAAGTTCTTTTTACTTTAAATGTATTGGACCCCCAACTCCATTGGATGATGTAATTGTCATGTTAATTTTTTCTCCAGTTGTTTCATCTCATCCCACAGTCATCAATTCATTTTTTTATTCTTACGGCAAAAGCCCATATAAGGGTTCCAGTCTTTTTTTTTTAAGTCACTGTTATTTTTTTTCTCTGACCAAACTGTTCAGCTTCACTATTTCTGCAAGTTCAATTAATTTTATGATCCAGTCTTTCGTTGTTGGCATTTCATTGCTTTTCCAATTTTTGGCATACATCTGCCAGGGGAATTCTAAAGTAGATAAGAGCAGGAGATTAAAAAATGGTTATCTCCTTTTATTCATATAACCAATTTAACTTGTAAAACATGTCTTCCCTATAGATTCAGAACTTAAGCCAGGCATTCCTCATCTAAGAAATTTCTTATCTCATGCTCTCTGCATGTATTGGACTACAACTTTATCAAGCCTGATAAGGTTTTTTGTCATGATGTCTGAGGTGATAGGAGCTGTAGTTTAACATGTTTGGAAAGCCGAAGACTTATTAAGTAATGCATTATTATGGGATGGACATGAACATACTGTATATAACACACATACAAAGCATTGCTAATCTCATAGGACGCTGTTAGGTTTCACTCAAGATACCAGCCTATACCTCCTTACTTTTCATTGCATGATTCTCCAGAGATTCTTCTCTGTGGCCTGAAAAATAAAATTGGAACAGTTTCCTTCTGCAAAGATAAATGTTTGTAAGGAATGATTTTGAAGTGAGTCCCATATTTAGCTGTGCTATGTAATATTTTGGGATTGCATAAATCATTTGTACCTTCTACAGATAAAGAAATTGATTCTTTCCCTCCTTCTAGGTTTATGTTTACCAGAATAATATCTATTTCAAACAAGATCCCAGAAAAGCTGCTATTCAAATAACCACAAATGGTTACTGGAATGAAATATTTAATGGAATTCCTGACTGGGTTTACGAAGGTAAATTGCATTTTAAAAGCAGTGGTCATGACTTAGCATGATAAGAGTTAAGCAATAAAGTGATGCAGTAATGCCTCCAAACAAGAGTCAAAATGTGTTTTTATAACTTATTGTTGCATTAATATTTTCCACAAAGTCTACAGTTGCAAAAAAAACCTATACTTTATCTCAAAATAGGTTTTTATCAGATGTTGCAAAATTATTTATTATACTTAGTTTAAGAGTCTCTTGTATCTTGTATATCTGCATTATTAGGAGAAAGTTTGTTGTAGTTTTCTTTCTAAAAGACCATGCCAATCAAGGAGAATATAATAAAAAAAGGTGCAGTTATGAACTAAATGCAAAATTGTATTAGAGAGATGAGACTAAATTCTGCAAAGCTGGAAAATCAGTGGAATGGCTCCAGACTTGAAGTAAAAGTAGAAGAGTTCTACTAATTCCTTGTACTAGTTTTTGGAAGGGGAGGGGAAATGATTTCTTTTTCATGGCTCCTTGCAAAAAGTATCCTCTTTTGAAGCAAGAAATTCCCTGGACAATCCCATTGTAGACATTGTAGACATTGTAGCCTTGAAGGTATGAATGAAACACGCCACCATTCCTTCCTTCAAAGATAATCCCTGCTTGACCTCAAGCCTTTTGAGTCTATGTAGGGCAGTGGTGGGTTTCAAAAATTTTTAGAACCTCTTCTGTAGGTGTAGGCTGCTTTGTGGGAGTGGCATGCTGATCATGTGACCAAGCGGGAGTGGTTTGACGGCCATGTGACCGGGTGGGAGTGGCTTGCCAGCCATGTGACTGGGTGGGCATGGCCAGCTTGTAAAATGTGGTGAAACTCACCTAACAACGCTCTTGCTTAACAACCAAAATGTTGGCTCAGAAACTCTGGCATTTGAAGCATGCAAGTCCTAAAGCTGCCAAGTTACAAGACCCTTGCACCCCTAACCATTTAGAAAAAAAAACCCCAGGGGTGTTCAAACTTGACAGCTTTAAGACTTGTGGACTTCGACTTCCTGAAGAATTTCCGCCGCCGCTGGCAGCTCCATTGGGAGCTAGCCAGCCCAGCCGTCCGTTAGAGGCTTTTTTTTCCATCTAAAAGCCTCGGAAAACTCAGAAACCCGTAGGGGTTTCTGAGTGAGTGGGCAGCTTTTGGGTAGAGCCTCCTCCGA